>WSUA01000226.1:0-30647 GCA_019633455.1 Tulasnella sp. 419 | reverse complement strand
AAAGAGCTTCGGTATACTAGAATGTTCGGTTACAAGCAAGCCTCCTCATCCCTGTTACACGAGGACATGGTCATAAAGTCACTGTCAACCACCAAACAAGTGCTCACTTGTTACTGTTTAAAGGTTGGCTCATCGTGGCTTATGCCGGTCCTCTGATCAAACTCTAAATGCATCCTAGAATTACACTGGATTTTTACCGGCTCCCAATACGATCAGGCCTTTCAGACTTGATGCATGGCCAAGTTATAAACCACACCACCTAGAGGGAATAATAAGCAAACAACCAGGGCGGCTACAGCTTCTTCCGAGTAACCAATAAATAGAACTCTTAAAGAGAAGTCTAGCTCTCATCGGACTTTGTACAAGGAATGGATGAGAAAGATCGTGATCCATGATATCTCCCAATGATTGAAGCTCTCGAGGTAGTAAAAGACCGTAATAATTTAGTTCAACGAGGTAATGTACATGCTGGACAGATGCTGAGTGGCCAGTCGCTGGTTACCAGTCTATAAGCTAAGTCCAGGCTGCACAGATAACAGCGGTCAGGACCACGCATCCAATCTCTGTGAGTCACTGCATCATTGCCAACACCATAACAGCAAAATCAGGAAGTTGAGATTCGCAGAAGCTACATAAGTAACAAAAGGGCAAGAGCAAGGAGCAAACGTCTCGCATCTCCGCATGGACAGCACTAGTACCTCATTATCCCCAAAGGCCGACAAAAACTCCCTGAAGACCATCGCAGAAGGCTGAAGGTCATCGTAACAAGAACTGAGGTGGGAGGTGGATCTCCCCTTCGGCCAGCTTCAATATCATGTCATGGAGAATTCTCCCAATATGTCGGGTAACGATGTAACTATTGGTTACCTGCATGGTCGGATTCTGGAATAAAACTCATCAATCGACGCACCCTCAGAATGCGGTTTGTGCGCAGGAACGCTGAATGCAGATCCCCTGGATTAAATAAGCATATTTCAGCCTAAGATCCCGCGTGTTGTTCGATTTATACCTGACAGGGGCAACGGTGGCGTATTGGTCTTTCTCGTGAATGACAGATTCATCCACATTTGTCATACAAAGGTCATTCGCTATTGAGATTGCGGCATATGGCAGCCTGCAGGCGCTCTGAGATACTAGTCAAGAGAAGATAGGACAAACATTTCTGTTGTATAAATTAATGCAACTATGTTATAAACAACAGTACGATCGTTCAACGATGCATAAGACAGCAAAATGGTGGAGACATGAAATCGACAGCGGGTTATAATGATACAGAGGTGATGATATGCAAGTGAAATAAAACAACATCGATTCGTGCAGACGGCATGAGGATGTGCTCGTGAAAAACATATTGAAAGTAAGAAATGATCATGTCATGATTTGCCACCAAGTTTCTTGAACATCCCGGCCATACGACCAGAGCTGGCCTTTTTCTTCATATCCTTCTCGTGTGTCGATGGGCGCCTGAGAGCCAGCGACATCAGAGATGGGCCTTTGAAACCCCCATTACCTCCACCGGAAGAAGATGAAGGGCCAGAGAAAGACGACTGTCGGATACCATTGTAGGTACCTGGTTCACCCATTGGTTGCATGTAAGCTGGGGAAGGCGGTGCCATACCCTTATCCGCGGCGCTGAGATTAGCAAAGAACTGCGCTGAATTGATGGCGAGAGATGTAGAATGCCTATGGCGAGCTTTAGGAGTTGATTGCATGGAGGTATCAGAGACGGGTGGACCAGTGTTATACATGGGTGTGGCGTTGGGTAGGCGGAAAGGGGAAGTAGGAGAAGGACGAGGCGAAGGAGCAAATGATTCGGCCAAAAATTCATGCTTTCCTTGCAAATCGAGAGGGCTTGGAGGAGGATGGATGGTACCTAATGATGACTTGGATGTCGAGGCGGCGATAGACGTCGGCACTTCTGCCATGGGAGGTGGCAGAGGTCGACGACGATCAGCACCACGTGGACGAGGTGCTACAGCTCCAGCCTCAGTTAGAGGTCCAGACGGTATGGGGAATGACTCGACGCCTCTGGTACTAACTGGCATCATGCCTGGTGCAGTGGCCAGCCGACCGTATGTAGGAAGTTTGCCCACCGCTCCGCCTTCGGGAATCATAACAGCTTCGTCGTAGTTGAGATCGAATGTATCACCATCTCTGCTGGATGCAGCGCTCAAAGGTGAGCGTGACTCAGCCGATGAGGACGTGGTGGAGAATCTTGTCCATTCCTCGCCTGTTGTATTAAGTGGACGTGGTACCTTCTTCCTCTTGTCACTAGCTTCGATGAGAGCTGCATACTCGTCCATCTCCTCCTGGCTGGCCCATAGAGTTCCGTTCTCGTCACGGAAGTATGGGACAGTTGCGCCTTGTCCAAGTTCTTGCACCCTGGTACCATTGGAAGGTATCATAGGATGAATGGCACCATCATACCCCAAGCTACGGGTACCACTGGGAGCACTGCCGTTAAGAGGGACGTATGGAACGATGTACTTCTTCTCGTCAGGCTTGACATTGGAATATGCAGAGTAAGAAGATGGTTTCCTTCCCTTAGCCGCATCGACGTTCCCCATGAAACGATCGAGCTCAGCAATTTGAGAGGTATTCATGGGTAGAATCTTGTCATTGTGCTTCCGCGATTGCTTGACAGTCTTGGATGAACTGGAGGAGCTAGAAGATGATGTGTGGGAAGACATTTTGAAGTGGTATCGATGGATAAAATGATGAGATGTGGAGAGTTAAGGATGTATGAGTGAGATCCCCGTAATGCTATTGTTCAAGGAAGATCCGAATGTGAACTAGAGTAGCTAGTCGAGTGATATGCTCTCTAGGGATGACAGGACAAAGAGGTGTGTTCCTGGTCCTTGCTGCGCGGGTCGAAATCGGAGACGGCCGTGCCTTTTGTCTGGTCTGTCTTGCAAGATCTTTTCCAAGTGGGCCACGGGGCAAGGAGGATGGTTGAATTAGAGAGTGAGTGGGTTATTCGGTGATGAGGGAAGGGCTAGGCACTGTTTTATATAACAGCGAGGCGAAAGCAATTATAAGGGTAATGGAAAGTAAGGGGAGAGTATAGCTGGTATGGAAGAGCAATGGAGGTTATGAAGATGCCGGAATGAAGGGTGAATGCAAGAGAGAGATTCTGGGTGCAGGACCAGAACGACCACTGCTGGATGAAGGAGGTAAGGCTTGAGATCCCCCTCCTTTATCTATGAAAATTGGGAACAGATTTAAGCAAGAACTCGACCCTTGTTGTGGCTTCGTTTAGGTGAACCGTAACTGACCTGTGAACTTGTTATTCAAGAGAAAGACACATGGCAATGAGCGAGAAGAGAAAGGGACAAAAGGGACGGGAGCCAAACAAATGGGGTAAACCGAGAGTTCGTTTCCCAAATGAAATGGGAGATTGGTACGATTCTGGCGCACTCAAGGGTCGGCAAGTTCACCGGCAAGATGTGCGTATCGCACAAGTTCGTTAGGAGCTGTGGTTTCAACCAACTAGATACCGTTGACTCTGAGCGTACACCAACTTCACTTCTTGTAAAGCATTGTTTCAACCGCTCCTCCTACAAAAGAACCTATGCGGGTAGAGACTCGGGTGATAATCGTAAGGTGGTGTCATATTCGCCTTTGTACATGTGGTGTTGTTTCCTTAGGTGACGAAATTTGACATCGAATGTCAGGGTTCATAACAATCGACGAACAAATCGCAGCAAAGCTCAACCGCCAATTTGTTTAAGCAAAATCACCTTTGAAAGTGCATTGATTCGATGGTGCAGTATAATAATACACTTCAAGTCATCAATTTCTGGATTTATTGAAATTTTTTGCTCTGCTGTGTGGCCCGCTTTTGAAAAATTTGCGTTACGCCCGCCTCACCCCGAATAGGAAGCAAACTACCGATCCCTAGCGTCGGCGACACCCTGAGAGAGCGGCGAAACCGAAGTGGGTTCCCTAAAAGGAACAAAATGTTTTCTCGGCACCACATAATGCAAATTTCAACACAGCGTCGGCTTCAGGCGCGCCTCTGTTATCCCCTCCCCTTTGTTCTCCATCAATAGACCCGAGCGCCTTCCTTTTGAATTACCGCAACGTGGCAAATCCCTGTCGATCTTGCCACGTTCCACGCATAATCTTCTTCGGATCGCGCCATTCAGATCTGAATCAATGCCTAAATTCCATCACTCCTGAGACAATCTTGGGCAGAGGACCTCCGCCGCGGTATAATTTCGTCCGCGCCAATATACAGTGCACCTTGATCAGTTATCTAAGTGCGAATGGAGTGGCCTAAGATGCCGTACATTAGCATAATTATGAGCTCATGACCAATGCATTTGCACGTCGAGTAGCTCAAACGTATGATCCAGAGTTTGATCGATTGTGCCCATGACTTCAGGACAAGTGTACCCCCACGAGCGTCTGACCCACGGCTACACCTCTGAGGTATCACCATATCAAATCTTCTATCATTAGATCCGGTCTTTGGGAATCGTCGAATTTAGTATGTACCGTACCTCAATCTTCTCCACAATTTCAACCAGTCCTCGGCCCACATTGGACCGTTAGTATTAGCTGAGACCTCGCCTCAAGCATGCAACACGCGAATGCCTTACGAGTACGCCTAGATAGGAGATGACGAGTTTGGAGGCACTCGGAATTACCATTGTTAGAGGGTGGGTTTCACGCACAAGAGGGCCGAGTTGGTGGTGAATTCAGCCCGGAAGATGGCATTCTTCGGTACATCTGTTTCAAGTCAAGCCACGGATGAAATTCAATAAAATATAACTGCGAAGGATCCGGCAACAATCTGTGAGTGCTGTCTTGCTATCAACAACGGGGGTTGGAGTTCAAGGAATGATTGACTTTCAACGATAATACGAACATAAGGCGGCCATTTCCATAGCGAGCTTCCTGTGTGATGGGATCACAGTACTACAACCGGAATGTGGAGCAAGCCCATGCAAAGCAGAGACCTTCTTGGTGAATTGGTATCCAGACGTACGCAAAATAGGCCCTTAGACGGCGAGACTGAATTCTTCGTGAGCATACACAACTTGCATGAATCAATGCTCAGCTGATGTCTTGTAAGGGCTGTGCATGTGGGGTATGATTATGCCATGCTTGTTGCAACTGGGCTTGATCATCTCATCCACCGCAGTCGGTTCTCCACTCGGTGTAAACTTTTGCCTAATGAATGACATCCAGGATCGTGAAATTGGGTGCTGAACGGACGAACCTTCATCGGACGGATGGAATGTGGACTTTGCACGAGTTGTAGTAGGTCTTTCCAGTGTAACAGTTCACTTCATTGCTCTACCAAGTAGAGTTATACTGATCTATAACGTTCCAGATAACAAGACTCTGGACCATTCAAGTTATGATGCTAGAAGAACTGCCGACGGAGTGAGTCCCAAATCCTTAAGTGACTTGGAGAAATCTGTTCGGCTAAAGGTTCTCCTAAGTTCATGAGAGAAAAGTCAATCAAGGGTACAGGAGGATGAATCGATACAATGGGTTAGTGGGCACCTTACCTTGGGAATTGCATTGCAAACGTGATATTGTCCACATTGTAGGCTAGGGACTGAGATGCAACAAACTCGGCCACTTCCTCCAACTCTGTAAAGGCAAAATAATGTCATCAGTTCTTCGAAGTCATGTCAAAAAGAAGTCTACTCACTGCTGGTGCTCGGCAACGTGGTTGTTAAAGGTGGGCCACCAGAAGATAACCGTATCTTAATCCACAAAGGGATTAGAGTGGCACCCACGCGACCACCAACTCAATTGAAGCATACCTGCAGTCTGGTATCCTTGTAGTCGCTCCCCTTTGTACCGCTCTTCTCCGCTGTGGTTGGCGACGCTACTGAAGGAGATGAAGGACCAGCAGCATTCGATGGAATATACTCTCTGCCTTCTCGAAGAGCCTTTTCTCTCGCAGCTTTCTCTGCTCTTTCCCTTTTGTCGGCCTCTATTTGTGCCTTGATAGCAGCTTTTGCTTTGGCATCATCGAGCTTCTCTGAATGGGGAAAAATGATGTAACAACGGCGTTGATGAGAGGAAATTGCTCAAGGTAATCCCCGGAATACGGACCTTGCCTTTTCCTGAGAGCCTCCTTTTCCAATTCCTTGATCTTTAGTTCTTCACGTGCAGCTCCCGCATCCTAAATATAGTGGGTACAAAATGAATGAGGGTCCCCTTGAAGAAAATGGGGTCATTCGAGTGAACCTTGCCAGCTTTTCGTCTCAAAGCCTCATTAGCTTTCGCATCTTTCGCGTCTTCCTCTGCCTTTACTGCTCGTTTCTTAGCCATTCGCTAAACCAACGCCAAAGTGGAGGAGATAGTGGTGAATCCCTCGTCAACCAAAAGGGCCACGTAAACATACCTCTTTCAACTCTGCCAGTCTTTGCTTCTTCTCATCTTCTGTGAGTGGTTTGATCTATATTGTACACAAAGGGCGCGATAATCGATCATCGTTGACAACAACAACAACGGGAATCAAAAGGTCAGCAGATAATCCTGAAGCAATACCAGCTTTTTTTAAGAAAGAAAAACCACCAGTACAATGACGCTGAGCAGAAAAGGATGTTCCAAATCGCAAGGTTGAGAATAAACTGACCTCGTCAGTGGATTCCTCGAATTGGTCATGTCCGCTTTTCTCAGCATGGAAGTTGGCCAAAGCCATATCTCGGAAGATCTTGCCGCATTGACTGCATTTGATGGACTGTAGATGATATGTTGAAGGTTGGTATCCATTTTATTTTGACGACGGAGAAGAGTGGGGGGAGTCAGCCTCAAAGAAAGGTGTATTGACAATGGGAACCCTGAGATCGTGTTGACGCCAAAACAAGTAAACTGACCTGAACGGCGCCGCCAGCTGAGCTTGATTCGCCCGATTCAGCAGGTGCAGCTACTGAGAGTCCCAATGCTTCACGTAGAGCGGCTGCCTCTTCATCGTCTTCTTCCCCTGGACCCCCAGAGCCACCTGCGGGATTGGATTGTTCACTGGTTTCATTCAAGTCAGGCACAGGTTTGGACTCGTTCTCCAATATAAAGTCCATGGCAGGCTGTAATCCTCTTCCTGCAGTAGCCTTCAGAGCCCCTGAAGGTACGTCAAGAGTGTCAATGACGTTGCTTTTGACACTGAGATACTCGAAGGAATAGATGACGAACAATCAACACGATCGGGAGCAAAGCCGAAGGATATCAGCGTTTCCCTGTCCGAAGCCATTGTTTCAATACTATCGAGATTCCAAATGTCGCGTCAGTTGCCACTAGTGTGTATACTTTTGGTAGGCCAAGTTGAAATCGCCGACGCCTCCTTCGCCACTTTCACACGGATCGTTTCAATATCGACGCCAATAAGTCTCATTTTGGTCGGACACAAAATGTCTTGAAAATTAGCTTCAGTAATCCATAGCAATGAGTGCAAAACCTTTTTCGACAGCATCGTGTGTATATCTCGTCACTGCAAGCATTACTCAACATGGTATTTTCAATCATCAGTATTGGTCATCAATGCCACGACATAGTGTGACAAGCTGCTTCATAATGAAACATCGAGGATGCTTTATAACACAGACAGAGGTCCGCCAATTGATATATAATAACGTTTTGATCGGCGGTATTCCATCAATTTGGTCGCGTTTGTCATAACCATCGAATGTCCATATCTGGTGGAATCGCTGTACCACTGTACTGTGTATAGACATACCTATGAGGGATATTTAAATATTCGGCATCATGCACGCCGTAGGCAAAAGTGGCCATGCCGCTTCCAAGTCTGGGACGCTCGGATTTATATGAGACATTGCTATGCCGAGAGGGGCATCGAACTATGGAGCTTGTGCTTTCCACGCCACGAAGAAGACAAGAAGTGAACGTAACGCGCTCGATCGTCTCAATAGTCGCTCGGAAGAAGACCTTTCATCTTCACGTGCTGTCACTATGACGCAGTACTTTTGTAAGCCTCTTACTTTGTTCCGAGAGATGGCTCCTCCCATTTGATGCGAAACGAAATACCAAAGATAGTATCCGATCGGCTAATAGTTTAGGTATCTCTATATATCAAGCACAACGAAAACCACCTCCTGAAAGGCTCCAAACCTACCGCTTACCATAATACACATAGAAAAAACCTCCTTGCTGCGTGGTCCTTATGGCATAGGCGCCTGTTCCTCCAGTTTTAAAACACCGAGGTTGTCGCAAGTTCCTTACTTTGCACAAGGCCAGAAACGCTAAGGCTGTTCAATACACACATGCCAAAAAATCTATAGGCATCCCAACAGCTTCTAATCGGTCTCTTTCTCTCCGACACCGGTCATGCCGAGGATCTAGAGGTTTCTAGCTCCCCGATCCATTGTCGCTACCAAATTAACCGGTGGCACAGCTAATTTTCGTCTTATTCGTTGAATACCGAGAAACATAAGACAGGAGAACCCGTCTCAAAAGATGTCGGAATTCGAGCCGCCCGGTTAGATAGGAGGCCGGCGAATGATTAGCTTCTTCGGTTCTCGAAACGTGGGTCGACGAGTGAAACCGTGGTAATGCATTCGACTAAAAAGTACTAAATGAGGGAATGACCAAATACGAACTTTGAACTTTATAACGTTTATACCTGGTGGCGGTCAAAGATAAGGAGGACAACAAAAAGAACTAGTCACTATCATCAACTATCCACCAAACCTTAAGAAAAAGTCTGATAACCCGAAGGGTTCCGAGAACAGATCCCGAAATCGTATCAATAGCGGGCAATGCCAGCATGTGGAACATGATGAATTTAAGTTGGGCGATAGCTCTGAATGCTAAGTTGGTTAGAGATTCAGAGTTCATCAAGTGAGAAGTGAGAGAAAAGCACATGAAAGACAAGACGTAAAAATGCGGATCGATTGACAAGTGTCACTAATCTGGAAAGACATGAATGATTAGCTAGGTAAACGTGCAGATTCAACACGGGAGGCACGACAATGAGGCATTATTGACACCAAGTGCCCGCAGCCAAGGATTTGGACACAGCAAATGAAGAAGGGTATTGGCATTTCAGATGGTAGTACAACAACTAATACAATTACAAGACATTAGTTCTCATCATCATCATTACTCCAGCGATTCATTGAACGCCACCCATTTCTTTTTTATTTGTTTCTCGCTTATGTCTGGCCACCTGGACTGAAGCACACTAGTCAGCTGCCTCAATGTTTCCTCGACCGTGTCCTTCACGAGGTCCAAGGCCTCTTGTGGCATCGGGTCTGTTTCCACTTCTGTTTCCTTTGCATTAGGCGTTTGTTTGAAATGTTGAGGATGCTTCGACTTGTGTTCATAGAGCACCGTCAAAGTTTGCTCAGGTTGAGTACGGTATGTTATGTCCAGCCGAGACCTGCAATGGTATTTCGGTGTCGAAAAAGGTTGAGATGATATTGAGGCTGTTGAAGGTGCAGGATCTTCATCCACTTCCGTATACATTCTCCGTTTCCTCAACTTGATCCTGTCCAAGTCTTGACAACATTTGTATCTTGTACGTAAACTTCCAGCATGGTGTCTTGACTTGAAAGGGGAGTGATCCTTGATGCTGCAGAGAGAGTAATATATTGGATCTGAAAAGGAATTCGAGCAAGAAAGTAATGGACGCACGTAAACTTATATCCAGTCACCGCGTAAACCCTTTCAGCAACTTGGCGTGCTCTCTGTTGGTCAAACATGCTCTAGCCACACACATCAAGTCATGGAGGTTATTCGTGAATGCTGACCTCTTTGGGGTCTAGGCCGTCGTCTTCTATTGGGTACTGTCCCACAAACCGCACATCCTCGAACCTGTCGTGTAACACTTTCAGCATGGCATACATGTCATCTTCATTCGCGAAGACCTGAACATCTAGACTACTCTAAAATGGCAGTGTCAGGTAACATCTTTGGGCGCTTACTCAATCATTTACTCACTTTTACGTCTGTGTCGTCAACGTAGTCGTTGTCGTTGCCATCATCATCATCAGCATCATCATCATTAGTAACATCTTCACCAGATACTGGTGTTAAGCTTTCCTCTTGTGGCTCGCTGGTATCCACGCGAGATCTCTGTGGGCTCATGCTTGGCGAGACGACTTTCTCCGTTGGAGAAGGACTTCCTGCGACTTCTCTATCATCGGAAGAAGCCTGGGGAATTACGTTTTCTTGTCGTTCTGAAGACATTGGACTTGCGTGTGTCGTTGAGGAAGTTGTTTGAAGGAGATATTGAGGATATGGGTATGGGTATGGAGGTGGACCCATCCATCCTGGTGCTGCTGTTGGTGGATATGGTGGTAGAATATTCGGAGAAATGGATTGAGGATCAGATGGTGTTGTTGTTGTTGTGTGAGTGCCCGTGAATGGAAATGGATATTGATGCAATGGATGGGCTATTCCCAGAGGAAGTGGAAAAGGAGGTTGAGGGTGTGAATAGTATGGTGCTGGGTAGGGTGACTCTTCATTTGGTCGAGAAGGTGACTGAGTTTCTGGACGTCGACCCTCCTTGAGCTGCACCTCTGGAAATGGAGGGTGCACATAGAATGCTATAGGGAAAGGAAAGGTGTCTTGTGGTGTAGCTCGTTTCGCTCGACGTGGAGTCTTCTTGGGTGGGACCTCTGCTGAAGGCTGTTCCTCTGCAGATTGAGCCTCTGATGGTTCTGCCTCTGTTTCTGTCGGCTTAGTCCGACTTTGATTGATCTTGATCTTCACAGGTGCTGGGACGTAGGGCAGTACGGGAGGAGCTTTCCACTCAGTTGAGGGTTTGATAAACTTTGAAGTCGGAGAGCTATCAGGACCGGGTCGCTTCCTCTTTCCGGTGACATTGTCGACCAAGGACTCGAATTTGGGTTCCCTGGCTGTCTTGCACGGTTTGCAGAGTCCGTGGATAATATCACCTGGTCGCAACTGTGCTTTACATCCGCGGTTCTTGCAAGTGGGAGATGAGTTGACATGTCCGTTACCACTATCGTTTGAAGTGCCTGGACGCTGTCGAGAAGTGCTGCTTCTAGTGCCAACCATCTTGTTGGTGGTTGGAATTCAGACCAGAGTTTGGTCTCGCATTGTAATACGTTCAGCGCACCTTTTTCCACGATCCCCCTACTCACCCTCGCTGACAATTCCCGGATATTTCCACTTTGCAATGATCGTCGCAAGGGGTCGCCGTCGGGATCGGTTCACATGAAAGGATGTTTGGAAACAACTTCAAATTTCAACTGCAAATAGCCCAATTAACAACAAGGGAGCCATCGCTAGGATGAATCCTACTACATTTGGAGGAAAATGCGAGTGACTTTTTTGGGATGCAAGGATGGCATTAATGAGGAGGGTATGAGGGATGAGAGCCATAAAAGGGGTAACTTTAAGAACGAAGACGAAAAGATATGACGAATGCAAAAAGGTTGTGGATAAGATTATGATGAGTAAAATGTCCGAAAGAGAAGGTTCAACGTCGCGGAAAGTGTGAAGAAGACATCTAGAATCCACCTAGACATCCACCCCAGTGGTCGTCACGACCAGAATCGAAGTTGTAGGTGCGTTGTTGAGGTCTTTGTATGGAGTAGGTGGGATAGGAGTAGTTGGATGGTTTGGATGGTGAGCGCTTTGAGGGATATGAATCTGAAGAGTTGGAAGAATCTGGATATAAATGAGTGATAGTCGTTAGACTAGTATTGAATATAAGCTCACCAGACTCTTCGGAATCGTCAATGTAATGTGGACCGTCAACGTCTAGAGACCATTGAGTAGAGTCGGTGGAGTAGGTACGATCTGGGCAACCTCTGCGAGGCATTGCACATTCATTTGGAGTGACATGGATGGGAGACCTGTTGTAGTCTACTGATCCATGAGTGAGATATGTTGTGGTCAAACACTCTGTGAAGTGGACGGAGGAGGGAGAACGTGGTGGAGAGCCAGCGTTGTCAGTGGAAGAAGAAGACTTGCGAGAGTTTTTGAGGATGGGACGAGGTGCAGACATTGTAGTAGCGACGACGAGAGGAGTGATGAGTGAAGAGGTATCGCAACTCAAGGCCTTTTTATGAGAGGGGAGAGGGGGGAATGGGGGGTTGGTTCAATCTGTGACCCAAACAAAAGAGCCAAAACATCAGGGACGCATCAACAAGCTCCCTCTCTCTCCCCTTCATCTCTTCCCATCCCCTCCTTTCAGCAACTCGCTTAATGAATCTCATTCGATTTCAATACTCTATCGTCACCTCTCTATCATTCCTCTCATCCTTGTCTATTTTCCTCTTTCTTTCCTTTCCCACATTCTCGTTTCCTTCTTTCCTCTTTTGGCTATTATCCCTGGTCCATTTTCCTGGGACGCCATCCTCTACCGGCACCATCCGCCACCTTGAACCTCACCTCATCACCGCGCTCTCACCCATCCGCTGTCCCCATTTCCACCAATGTGCATCGATTTTCCGATTTCGCAGAAAATTTTCCTCGTAACATCGCGTGTCAATTGCGCCTATCTTTAGAGGCTTGCGTCGCGCTCGCTCTCCTATGCCCGGCACTTGGTCCATCCCGTCACCGAATGTCAGAACAGCGATCCCCTGCGCGTATTACAATAAGCGCCACAACCCTCTTTCACCCAGCCACCAGCATGCTGCTTCTCCACGCGTCTCATCTTCTTGCCAATTCCTATCGGCTTTCCGATACATTCCTCTTACAATCTCTCACCCTCGGGATCCTTGCCGTACCCACCGTATGACCTGACCTCTGATTCTCGGGTGTGCTACTAACAACTTGCCGCTTATCCTTTCACTACTTGTTGTCGTGTGCAGGGACTACATTAGCCGTAGAGGGCCAATTAAACTTGCATTGTCAAAGTCAATGACAACAATGATATCCGGCAATGCCGTACGTTGCTATTCATCCCCCTATTATGGGTATTTTTCATCCATGCAAGTCCTTTGAGCTCACGTCTGGGGTTCACTCTTGCGAGTGTTGCGAAGCTCAATGACGCTCATTATCGTCAACAATATTTCCAATTCATTCGTTTTTTTGGCTGCATTGGAGCTTTCTCCAGTCGTCTTTCATGGTAAGTGCAATGGGATCCACCTGCGCCTCCAAAACGCTAACCTCGCTTGGATAGCGTTCATTGCCTTGAATTAGTAGTTTGATCCCATCTTATCATGTTAGGGCAGAGAAATAAAGCTCACTCCAAAACGTCTATCTACCTTCCGCCGGTGTCGTCATCGACTTCCAACAAGCATGAGCAAACCTCGTTTCCTCATACTCACTCCACCAAGTTCATCTGAAACAATATTCAATTCAATCTATCGCAGCCCTTTTCTTTGAGGCTTCGTTGTCTTGCAGAGCTAATGCGACGTTCAGCCTAAGCCTTCCAGTATACCACTCCACATCCTAAAGAAACAAGCCCGACATATCTGGGGTGATCAAAGCGAAAGCTGCAGGTTCGTAGTTCTTCGTTTACTTCTTCTCCGGGGTTCATCAGCGCCCACAATGTGATTATCTCGACACATGACGTCGTTGATCGTTTCGTCCATTTCCGGACGACCCCTCTTGTTTTACCAGCACGATTATTCCTCTAACATCGGTACATCTCGGGCACGCACTCCACATCATCCTCCACGTCATTATTTTCATCGTTTCATCGCTCTTATCATCCGAATTCACCATTTTGGTGGCGATCCGCATTGATTTGCTTCAATCATTCCGTCGTTGGAGAACGCTCTCTCCACCGTTCCTAAATTCAGGAAATTACAAGAACCCTTGCTCACCGTTTTGCTGTTAGACGGAGATGATGTACCAAAAGTGAGTAGACTAGCATTCGCATCTCATTTCAGGTTTTCTTCCATTCCATCCGATACCATATCGTGCATAGGATTATCTATACACATCCAAGCTTGATTCAAAATTCTACTCCGCAACCTATGCAAGCGATGGTGTGTTGATTTGTCTGACGAAAATGGTGTTAGTGGTGCATTAGAACGCTAGGAAGCAATCGACTCAATGAGCTCTCCTTCTTCCTGGTTCCGACAGAGACATGCCACCCAATAGACGCTAGTTACTCCGGGCATATTCTCCATCGTTTAAAGTTTCTTTTTCGCCTCCTGTCCCGTGAATTCCCTCATCGAACAAGCAATCAAGATCGACTATGGTTTGATCAGATCGGGATAGCCGGCCAAACGACTGGAATGTTCGTTTCCTATGTTTCAAAGGCCCTTGCACCTTGTCGTCCCTCCCCCTCCCTCCGCAGGTGGCGATTGGTCAACCCCGCGATGGACGTTCAGTCTGCATTCCAGGCCAGCGATGGCCCTTCTCGTTCTTTCAACGCGAACGAGCATCATTAACATTATTCCCCGCAGTTGCAGACAAACTTCGTTTCTAGGCCTGCCTGCCCGTTGACGTTGGTGAGTACATCTTGAGGTCGGTAATACATAATATGCTCTTTTCATTAGAAAATCTTATATTTTCTCTCTGCGGGTGGTTTTTTATTACTTCGAGTGACTCAGTTACATCAGACAATTTGAACAGGTCTTGTCGCTTGGGTTAAGAGACAGGACAGCGACACATGAAAGAAGAAAACGTGATCGGGTCTACAAGACATTGTAATGGAGAACCGGCCCGTAGACATTTCTCTCCTTCTGTCCAATGAACCGCTCACTTTTCACAGTTCAGTAACGCGGTCTCACCTCGGTCGATAACATTCTGCACAAAAGAAAAAAAAAAAAGTTGAAGCAGAAGGCAGTGTGCGATTCCGGCTCACCTCAACCCGGAGATAACAAACCCATATGCGGAAGACCTTTTCGCTTATCTCCCCTCATTCCTTTTCCTTCATTCGGGTATTCGTGGTTCATTCGCAGAAGCACACACCTCCTACCTACTCTTTTGCAATAAAACGTCCCTTTCGGCCATCCGGATATGGCTAATGAAACCTGGGTTTTTTTCTTCCTCGTTGTCTCAAAGGTAAAAAAAAAGTGTTGAAGTTGCGCTGCAGTTCGGGTTAACTTCAAAACCACGCGGGGGTGTGTTCTTTTTGCTCTCGGAACCTCTCGAGATAAGGGCTTTTACCTATTGCTTCGAGGAATTAACCAAAAGGAACAAGGCCTGTTCATTAAAATTCTTGCACTGATGAACTCAGGATCAAGAAATGAAAGGGCGTTTGTGTCGTTGTCTATATGATTCAAGGAAACACAGTGTTGAGTTCGGACTATTACGGAACATAGGTTCAAACTCCTCCGCACTTACCATCGTCGTGGTTGTAACGCAGAGCGGGCCAGGCAAGCAAGTCCGGTTATCAACTTGTCTCGAATTTTGTGCAAGTATGGCGTATTTTACACGTTGCAGGACTCTTGCGCGATGGTCTCTGTCAAGAGATCAGCATCTATGTGGACGAGGCCTTCGCTTGCGGAGAGAACGGGGAATAGCTGATCCCTTATATCTATCTCTCTGGGGATCTGAATAACGATCGAGCCTCAAGTCCAGGACCATCGAGGTCTTGCCTGCATCCTTTTCAAACAATCTATACTAAATCCGATATCAATCCCTTCAACCATCCTCGTCCACTTCAGACATATCGCGACACCCGTTAATCCGAATTCTCCACGACCGCGCGCGCACCCAAGAGGACGTCCTTTCTTTCGTTTCACGAAGCAAAGCCCTGGTTCTCGTCACCATTCAAGTCATGATTGAGACTCGTACTTGAACGTTCGGAGCAGGCTCAGTTGTCCAAAGCACGGGATGTCGGCGAAATGTAACCACCAATGTTTCGCGTTTTTCTCGTTTCTCTGGAGACATTTCAGACTACTTCAAATACAAAACGTGGCCCAGTTATAGTCAAAACCCTTCATGCTGCGTGCTTTCGGCTGGATTCGTATCGTTCTTCGATCCGATACCCATGTCTCAAGCATTTTTCTTTTTGAAGACGTGCTTGTCAACGAGCTGTGACCTCCGAATTTGATTGTGGTAAAGATATGTGTTCATATTTTTTGCGTTATACCGTTTTCCATCTTCGAAGTCGCTCACCGAGGCGTCGTCACCTCTGTCATTACACGTGGTTGATCGTTTTTCTTAGGACAAATGTGAGAGATGGATGAATCGTGGCGTTGCCTTGGGGTAGCTTGAGTATCCAGGTAAATAATTTGGGCATCCATCGATAGGTAGTACCAGCCACTATGCAGTTACTGAATTAGTATTTCCTAATACAGTTCTTTACCAATATCGATGAGAGCGGTGTTCACGCTAGGGAGTAATATCGCGGAGAGCGCTGCGACGGGTCACCGATCGGGAAGAACTGTTGCGTTATCGTGACCCAAGATAGTTACCATGTCTTTCAACCGCTCCAACATCCATGGTATCGCATTCATCCCCTCTTCCTTCAGCCCTTTTGATTGATCTCTTCAAACTTTGATAGCAGTGCAAAAGCTGTTTAGCATGTGTCGCTGCATCGAGCCGAACATGAACATGAACGCGAACATCTTTGGTGAGTGGAGCAAACTTCTATATTCAGCTGAATCACGAGATTGAACAACAAACGCAAGATTAAGGCGAAAGAATCGCTGTGGAGTATAGTCTTGAAACAAGAGGTCCTCCTCGACATCGATGGAAGATGAGTGCGATATCGACGGTCATGCGCTTACCAGACAACCATTTAGGTGGAATCTCTCCCAACCTCCACGGATCTTGATCACCAACACATTCCAAACCTCGCTTACACCCCTAAACGTTCGACCATTTTCAGTCCGAGGATTGCAGGTGACTTTTCTCAGTTGCTCGCAGTTGACGGCAGGTCACCGTTCCCATTTTCGGCCTAACACCCGCCGCTGGGCGGTCTCCGCGGTTCGTCGCTTCGCCATTTTCCCGCCTTTTGACAGTTGGGCGGGAAGAGATCGACCAGAGGCCTTTTAGAGTGAGTTGAGATGGTCTTGTGTGCGTGAGCTGGCGACGACGCGCTGAGAGACCTAGGATCTTGTTCTGAATCGTCTGACCAGGCTAATGGTGAGTGACGTCATTAATTCATTTCAAGACTAATCCTCAAATATCGGACGTCCAGTTCCCTATGCGTAGCATCTTGATGGCCTTGACGACTTGAACCGCGTTAGTAGTCCTAGAAAGGCGATTTCAGTCACCGGTTCGATGACTTCGTCACATACCAAGTTGGGCCAGAAATTCAAGAGGCGATGGGCGGATATCTCTACACCGCATCCTTAATTATGACCGACCAGCTGGGTCCGACCTCAATCTCGTTATCCGGGTTACTTGACATCCTTTGTAAGTAGATTGCTTCTGCCGCGGACATTACTACAAGAGGAACGCATACAACAAGCAAGGCGCCTCCGATAGACGAACCCCGGGAAATGCGATCGGAATGGCAAATCAGGGTCCTTTCCTAACAAAGCGTGGGTGCCTATCTTCCCGATAGTCCCACATCAACCCTTCCAACTTCGCATTCTTTTTTTTGCATGAGTGGACTAGCAAGCTAGCCAAATACACACTCTTCTTGTTCACAAGCCTGTCAAAACGGTACGTTGGTTCGACGATTTCGAAAGAAGATCACAGATGCTTGGTGCGTTTGTGTGGGGTGAATGTCAATGCACTGCACACCCTATTACCTTAAAAAGTATTCCCTTGCCCAAACAGTCTACCTTACAGTATCACAGCTGTCGACGCTCGGTTGCGAGGTGCTGATCAAGGCTATTCACCACGTTATGTGGTATCTTAACTTTCGGCACTATCGGGTTGCGGCATCATCGCAAGCCTCATGGCTCAAAATCTCATGTGGTCGTTAATTCGATTTGAGCTGGAGGCGTTGGTTCGACAAAGTTTTTATTTTTGAATTAAGAGGGTTTAGCTTCGCGCTGACGGTATGATCTCGATGAAATGCACAGGACAGACTAACAAAGAATTTGATGCCTGACATTCAATTCATTATAGTGTTAAACCTTAGAGATCCACGGAGGCCATTATGCAAGGATCGGCCTCGTCAATAATGGACTTTCGTTCTTCAGATCCCGAGCGCCAGGATTGATCGTGGAATGGGGTAACGTCGACTACCAAATCAATATCGCTTGCAGTGCGGAAATGGTACTCTTTGGCGCGCCTCCCACACCTAAAAGGCTATATTCGTACCTTTCCTCATCATTACCGACTCTCACCTTTTGTGATGTGCATGCTCAATACACCTTGCTTCCAGACCATGTCCAGACGCTCGCTCCTACAACTTTAACCCACGAGATGACAAGTAAGTGGGTGCACTCTCACTATGAAAGGTAAGAAGTTCAAACTTTTCAACACGGTGCAATATTGACCAAAAGAGCTCACCTGTGACTGAATCTCACCCCGCTTTCAACAGAAGTTGCGTGTGGACCGTAAACCCCCAAAAAGGTCCAGATGTGCCTTCGATGGAGGGAACACTTCTTACACTTCACATTTGATACACCTGTACGTGTGGCGGTAGAACCGGTTTACCGTGACAAAAAAAATTATGATTGTACCTCACCCAGTACATCAACTTTCACGCAGCTAGGCGTGCAATATATCGCATTTCACAATAGTGGGCCTCCAGCAGTCTGGGTTGGGAGATTGAATGTCCAGAGTAACAGGTTGCTTTGGTTCTTCATCCAACCTACTGACCAATCACTTTCACGTATATTGGCTCTCACATGCACAAACGCCTTTTGTCCAATGATGCGCATTCTCGGCGATACTTTATTCAAGGTCTTCTTCAACTCTAGGTTCAAGGATACTACATTTCAGCGCCTCATTGACAAACCCTTTCTGGTTCCTATCTCGAACGATGCAACAGCATGCTCATTAACAACTACCGGAGGTGAAGCCGAATACGCGCTAGGCTTTGGCTTCTGATGACTGTCCCACACCGACTCGCTCGACTACTATTGCAATGAAAGTTGATGCCTTGCGCACCTTCATATTCCAGGCTGGGCCAGACGAGCCAGGGATCTGTACCTCCAACTCGCCTTTGCCATCCATTTACCTTTCTGCAGCCCTGGATTTCCCAGCATCGTTGGGAAGCTTTCACATAGAGCTACATGTTTGCTGTTCGTTTCGAGTGAAAATAAAGCGAAGATGGAAAGAACCAGTCCAGACTTCTTCTCCTATCCGCAAATCCTGAGCCTATCGTCCAATCTGGACCTCAGAAAATCGACGCTCTCTCTCGCAAGCTGAGGTGATAGCTGGCCTCAGTGGTGGTCCTTACCATCGTGATGCTATATATTGCGACTGTTTCATTGTCAAAGTTCGATTAACGAGAGACACCTCCCTCCATTACCCGAGTCTGCTCTTCAGCACCGAGTGGCATTTTCCCAAAGGGGAAGGGTCCTTTTCTTCATTGTCGGCTCTCGTAATGACCCTATCATCTAGAATCACATTTGGTATCTTTTACCTAACCTAAAGGTTACAAGTTTTTGCATCAGCTGTCGTGGGGATGATACACTTTGGGACATTGGGTTCCGAAGAGGCAACTCCTTCGGAGTAGGAGAGGTGGGAGGCCGACACTCCTTAACGATCTTCATATTCCTCGCAGTAGTAACTGCTACCCTGACTCCTCATTCATCCAATTGGAATTGGTGCCTGGGACGGTTATCGCGCCATGAGTTGCAACCCGATTTACGCAAGGTCAAGGTCGAACGGTGGGTAATCCATGTCTCACTCGCTCGAGGCTTCTCACGTTTGTCGCCATTCGTCTTCTTTGCTACGGACTAGGATATGTCGGATCATACCGATGCTTTGATTGAATATGACCACAGCCGATCATACTTACCAGGTGGTTTTAGCTTAAGCCCGATGGTTCGCGCCTTCTATCGGATGTCGTCATTGATGGCGCTCAACTCAAACTATGCGACAACTATGTTGAAGGTAATTTTTTTCGGGTTTGGGCAATGCCGTATGGCGAGTCCAACGTGGTTCAATAATGTAGATGTGATAGCTTTAGTGCCAAAAAAGTGGTATGTAGTTTTGTATTACGCTATCTGCCGCTAGCAACAATATCAGTAAGGCCTTGCTATATACCCTATCTCTTTATTGCAGAACAGATCAAGGGCAAACTGAGACATTGCTAATTGATACTTTAAAGCCTTATATCTTAAACAACGAGGAAACAAGGGATGGTGTAAGCAAGGAGCGATATATATTGAAATTCATATCTTAACGGACATTGACCATATGATCAAATAACTACATTAGATACTATAAAACATTCGATAGCGGAGAGGAGCGAGAGACAGGTACTGAATGGCAAGAAGACAAAGCAAAGGGCATTCTGAGTTGATTACTCCAAAATCATTTCATTTTGTCCATATCCCTCTCCGTCAATTCCGGGGAACGACCCCAGAATGGGGGATGATTGTCCGCGGTCCACATACATTGGGGATGGAACCGACAATGTCAAATTTTTGGCTTTGTCATTAATGATTGGGCTGGGCGCTAACAACGAGGGTACTGGTTGAAGTGGTGATACTGGATCATGGTCATGGGAAAAATGGAATAAAGCAGGTGATTTGAGTGGCAGCACATTCGTATCCTTTCGTGATTTGGAAGGAATATCCGGTAAAGGTACATCTGGAGGAGGGTTACGCAAAGCGGGTATTGCGGATTTTCGGGAACTGGTGGGATGTATTTGGGTCAACAACACGATGCTCGGACTTATTCCAAATGGAAACACATACCGACTAAGAGTTTGATACTCTGGAAGGCTCCATATGCTATTTGGCCTGGTATTGAATTCCTTTCCTTCGGATGCAATCAATGCCCCGGATGTTCGTTGAACCGCTCGTTGGGCATAGTGGACCCTCTGAACAGGTGATTTGACTGCAGCCATTGGTGAAGATGATATCATAACAGAAGATCTCCGACGCCTCCGAGGAGCCGCATTCATGCCTGTCTTCCTGGTGGGAGAAGGAGGAGGAGGTAGTAAGCTGGTAGGGGATGTCGGATTTTGGACTGAAGCCATTTCAGGCAGGACTCCTCCAGCATAGCCACAGTCGTTAAAGCCAAACAGACCAGCTGTGAAGAGTGAAGAGTACGATTCGTTGACGGACATTCCAGTGAGTGGTGGTGGGTTGAGTGTTGAGAGTCCAGTTAACACTCAAATGTTCAACGGGGACTCTTTAAACTTTGGTAGCACGTGATACTTGTTCCCTGTATCCATGTCCCCGTTCATTGTAGACCCTTCCCCAAGCATGTCACCAACCAATCGTAAGCTAGCCGCCCCCACAGACGAACCACATTTGTCCCCATACAACATCAGTCACAACTAGTCATTACGTGTCATTGTTGTTGCCGAGCAATTGGAAGTCTAAGCGAGAACAATGTTGAACAACGGGCGATGGTTGTTCAGCTACAATGATCAAAATACAAGGCTAGTTTCACTGCGCTTCAATGAGTTACAGCCTCAGACATAGCCCATTTACCGAAACTTCAGCTATAGACTTCATAATAGTACCCATACTACTCTACAACAACTTCCGCTTTGTCTTTGCTACCTGCACTTGTTTGCTTTGCGGGCTGCAAATCATACACAGCTTTCGATCCTCCTCGACCACCTCGTTTCCCCCCGCCAAGCACTTTCCCTCCTCTGGGCGAAGTCGACGGTTCATGAGATTGGTCTTGCGACCTTTGGTGACCTCTTCCGATGAATCCGCCTCTCTTTCCTCCGCGTCCAAACCTAATTGAGGAAGGTACGAGAGACAGTGCACCGATGGATGAGGTCAATGCTTCGAGTTCCGATGACACGTTTGTTTTTGGGATCGTCGAAGACTTTGGGGAGATCTTGTCGGCAGGTGCTTCTGAAGAGGATGGGGACTGCTGTTCAGACTGAGGTTGACGTGAAAGGGGGCTGTCCACTGGGGATAAGGGTTCAGCATCCATGGAGTCGCTGTTGATTGACTTTTCTTGTGCATTCGGCGCTGATGACTTCTCTTCTGGAGCCGGCCTTTCGTGCCATTCACCCCGAATTAAACTTGCTCCTGGCCCAAACTTGATGAGGAGATCTCCAATACCCCTATTGATTATAGAGAAGAAGAACTCTTTTGGATAACCATGAACATCAATCAAGTGTCGTCTTCGTCCCTTTGGTGTCGCGAATACACCTTTGCACGAGGGCAAAAAGCAAGCAAACTAAGAGTGAAGGGGAGTGAGGGGGATGCCTCAGTAATAAGCTCGTGCTCCAAGGGGTTATGATATCATACTGTTTTCTCTCCTCGTTCTTGCCTTACTGCTGTTAAAGGGTCATGGCACTCAATTAAATGCTATAGAATTGGCTACATCAACTATTGCGCGAGGCAATCAGGTGAGGCAAGATTCTTACCAGATCGAGGAAGCGCGTGTCCGGGAAGACTTTGCCGCACTGTTTCTCGCGATTGCTTTGATGTTGAGGGATTGAGGCGGTACAAACGTGCGAGTGATATGTTGCAAAATGCTGTTCAAGTTCCCGACTGTTTGCAAGTTGAGTTGGGTTATGAACAGGGGGATTGCAGGTTGGAGGAAGGGTGCATTGGAAGTTCGATTGCGACCTCCGTTTACCTCCAGTCCGGACAAGCTTCTGAGGCTCTGCATCGACTTCAGAGTCCTGAGTGACTTCCGAATTCAAGGATGTACGAGCTCGCTTTGACATTTGTCGTTCAAGGAACAGCTGATGTTATCTCGTATCAACGTGTTGAGATTGAAGTCACACACATCTAAACATCTATGAGAAAACTGTGGAACAGCCACGTGCTCCAGATAGAATTATCTCCCTGGGATATTAACTATCACACACCTAGCTGTGCCAAAGGTACTCTGATCACATCTCGAAGGATAAAAGGGGATTATGCGGGAAGTGCAGTGAAAAAAACAGGTTAACAAAGGTACGGCGGCATTCGCAGAACAACCTTTACACAACAAGTGAATCGGCGGGTTCAACAACTTCAAGGCTATCAGAATCTCTCTTAGGAGAATCATGTTTCATATCCTTATCTCGTCTTTTTGATTCCCTCGCAGCGCGTTTCTCCCTTTCTCTCTCGACAAAGTCTTGGGCCATTTCCACTGCTTCAAATGGCCGGGTCTTGTAGCTCATCAGATGACCTTGGATAGCTGCCATTGATAGCTCTCGCTCGGGTATCATGGACGAGAAGCGATTGGCCAAGGATGAAAGTTGACTAGGAGTGAGTTTAGGGGCAGCACGGCGTTTTCTGCGAAGATCCAATAGAGAGGTCGAGTCGTCAGTTGGGGACAAGTCTGAAGTTGATGCAAGGGATGGGGAACTAGTGGCCGTTGATTGCGGAGTCTTGTTAATTCCATTGAGGAGTGGCGCTTTGACCTCCGTCGAAGCAGTATCCGATTCCGCACTATCACGATATGAATCAACATCGCATTCTGCAGGCCCTTTTTCAATCAGAACATCCTCAGACTCTGGCGCGCCGGCAGGATAGAAACACTTGAATATTTCTCCAGCCTGCCATTGGCTAGCTAACTCAAATTCGATATGCAGATCCAGTCGGCCAGGTCGAATAAGAGCTGGGTCAAGAACCTTGTAGTTATTCGTGGTTGCGAATAGGATTCGACCTATTAGAGAAAGTTTGTGAGAATTTAGACAGCAGAAACATTGTATTGAGCAGAAGTACCTTCTTGTGCTGCCACACCATCAATAGCCCCAAGCAATCCACTTAGAGTCACTCCTCGGCCAATATCGCTTGTTAGAGATCCAGCTGGTCCCGGTTTGTCATCATCGCTATCCGACGAACCGGGGAGACCTTCGCGATTGATTCCATGGGTGAAAGCAGCGTCAATGTCTTCCATAAGTGCAATCGAGCGGGCAGGAAGAGAACATATGAGTTCATTTAGAGTTGCGTCGTCCAGTCCCCTCTTCGAGAGAGAGACCACATAGATGTCGAGCTCCAGAGCTCCGGCTATGGCATGAATGAGGGAGGTTTTGCCTGATCCCGGTGCTCCGTGAAGGAGATACCCTTTTTTAAGGTCAAATATCAAAAACCCGTCATAGACACGACAGCCGCATAATAGCTCACCTCTGCGGAAGGGTATTCCTCGCTCTGCATACCATGCTTCACTATTCAAAAAGTCGCGGGCGTCGTCCAGGAGTGTATCTTTGATTCCTGGATTGAGTACAATTGAACTCAGTGGACGCTTTGGTCTGGATCCGGACCAACGCCAGTTGTTGTACCTGGAAAACCAAAAATTTGAGAATCAACTATCGGAATGCAAGCCCGGACCTCAACTTACGGATCCGCAATGTAAATCGAGACACGATTGGCTTCTTCCGCTTTGTGCAACCTTTGAGCCTCTACCAGAAGATTGTGCAAACGAGAGTGTTTACGGCCGAAGATGCTATATGGTCAAGGTTAACATATGAAATTCAGAGGCTGTTTGTTGAACCGGGGTGCATACTTAACCGTGAGTGATTCAACCGTACTGCCTTCCCCGATATATTTGCGATCCCTGGTCACCCTCATGAAGGTTCCCCCATAAAACACGGTATGAGTGATGCCTTGAACACCGCCCCCGGTCAGGTTGCGTTGCCTTGATAAATTTGTATTGCTCACCAAATGCTGGAAGAAAGTTAAGTCTTCTCGAGTCACCAACAGCACCGTTCTCGGTACAGTCGTCTTCTTTCAAGATCACAACGCCGTTTTCATCCCCAATATATCTGCTAGACGCTCCCCAGTTGCGAGTGCTGACCTGCAGTTCTCGTGCCTTGCGCCTGATTCCGCTTGTCAGGGAGAATGGAATCCACGGTGTTCTAAACACTTACCACCTCGGTTGCCTTGAGAGCCAAATCATCATCCAATCGTAAGCGTCGTCATCACCCTCGAAATGAACTGTAATGAAGAAAGAAGCCAAAAATGTTGCCCATAATGAAGATGCCGATCTACGGGCAAACTCCAGAACGCCTCCTATGAGCGCAAGCTTGATCCAGTCATGAAAAGCCGTGAACGAGAACAAAAAGGAAAACAAAGAAGGATTTGCATCAGGGACAGCTCCAGCAGTTCCTGAGGGAGATCCACTAGTCGTAGGATTTGGAGCAACGGCTTCAGAGGAAGACGAGAGGGAGTGAAGTCTGTTGAAAATCGCTTCAATTGCCATTCCTCAAGTGACTATGGGAGAGGTGATGATCTGAAGTTTGGTTGACTGGGGCTTTATTTAACACATCGGTGTTCCTAGCTAGGGCGTTCTCAGGGAGGCAGAGGTCACGAACGAATAGCCCTGTGACCTAAGTAGCAATGCCACTGGCATTCATGGGAGAAAGCATGATGGTCGATGCTTGATCGCTTTGTAGACAAGAGAGTCAGGCTAGGTCATTAACGCATGGTTTTCGACTGCAAACGGTGTATGTCTGCTAAGTGTTATGACGACCATTTATCGCATGTCATGCAGAATAAGTTCAGCGCAACTTCATATTCCAAACATTAAATGCGCTATCTTTCAGCCCTCTGCATTCATGGAGGCTCCAATAAATGCGAAATGCCCGTGGCAGCATTGCCCGGTGCATTACGCAAGTCTAATTATGGAATGTACTGTACCGAGAACTCTCCGCACGCCACCGCGATTCCCAGAGTCAGTGGATGCTTTACCTTTGAACGCAACGATTGCGCCCGCGATGAAGCAGTCAGAACTGAAAGAGAGAGCTACTAGCGCCGTTGTTTTTGATGAAAAGCCCCTGAATTCCCACTGTTGTTGTTGCTTCTTTGTCGCCTCATGCAATCACTGCTAGTATATCGGGAATCAAATGTTTCAATGGACTGGCGCCAATCATCACAATCACAATGATGTGCAGGATAAGCGCACCAATTGAATTCGTATATGAGTGGTGATATTGAGGAATTAGATAGAAACATACAGATGGTATCAATCTCTGTAATACCCGTCCAAACCAATGCCTGCAGTCCTAACCGATCCACATGGATGTCGAATGGGTTCGACAGCTTGAGTTCGGTTCATCACTAGGTTCATGATCGTATCCTCCCATTCTGCAAACCATTCTCCTTCCCTCGTGCCTTGATGCTCGCATACTCCGCTAGCAGTTGCTCGAAGCAAAGGAGGTCTCGCGTTAGCGGATGACTTGGTGCTAGCAGTACGTTCTGAGTACTGCTCTACAGTTTCACCAGGCGTAGAGTCCGCTTTATGAACCCACGTTGACATTGCAAATGCGCTTCCCGCAACTCGCCATTCGCCACCGCCACGCGAATGGAATCGCTTAAAGGGCCAGATGAAAAGTGGATAGATGAGTGTGATCCAAAGGAAAAACATCAACCATTTCCGAGTAAGCATCCGGGCAAGTCGTGTATCCGGCATCACGGAAATCTCTGAACCAACCATATTCCAACTGACTTTCGGCTGGTGTTGATAGTGGGATGAATGGATGGCTTGAATGACGGAATTTTGGAGTGACTCGAGGTTCCAACCGTAGACCTTCTTCTCGAAAACGAACTCCTTGAGCATTTTATTGGATGCACAGTATTCATCAGCCCATTCTCTCAGTGTTTTGTTCGGTCTCGGGATCTCTACTTCATCCCGAACGATCATACGCCGGAGAGATGGATCTGATGTGAGCTGATGCTGCTCTCGTAGGTGGTCCGATTCGATGGAAGATTGCAATCCGTGTTCTTGACCCACTATGGACTGCCATGGTGGAATGCCCCATTTATGGTGAGCATTCCTGGACCAAGCGGACTGTTCCCTTTCCTTCTTGGTTGCTCTTCTGCGTCGATGTCTCCACCGCTCCACTATACCCATAGTCGGACGAACGGTATCGAGTGTATGCTGAACCAAGGCAGTCTCTACATCCACGTGCTCATCCTCGTTGGTCTGTTGCGTATGTGGCTTATTGTCAACTTCGCGAATCATCTTGCCTCGATATGCAGCTTCATGGTCACTGACCGACCATATAAGTGGACCGTTGGGGTTGGGCATGATGTAGGAGGATACGTCAATGGTGAAATCGAAGTCGACTACTGTCTCCGTGTAGCTTTCCATCGCTACAACTCGTTTTCCATTTTCAAATCGAACCACCTCCCTATTCCGCCATTCCGTGTGATCTCCTCGACAATGGAGAAATAATTGCGGAGGAATATTGGCTTGGGAAAGCAGGAAACGATAGAGAGCCTCCCCTGTAATATGGTCAATAAATTGAATATATCAAGGATAGGAGATATACTAACCATCTTCATTCAGATGGTGATCGTGAGAGATGACATGCCCTTGACCGCCAGTAAAATAAGTTGGCTCGTAGGTGGTGAATTCAGGAGGGGGGTCCTGGTTGGAGGTCAGCTCCCCACTGGTAGCTAGTTCATCCGTAGCATGGTCCTCGAATCTTGGCAGCAGTGGACCAGCCTGGCGTTCCGAAGAGCCAGATGCAGTCTGATCCTGATCGTCCTCGGTGGGTAATGGCTTGTAGTCCCCCTTGGTATCTGAATTACCAAGGATATGCATTAAGGAGGTATGGTACTAAGGTAACAGACGCACACTGCCACATGTGGTTTATGGTTTCTATCTCCGTCGAAACACATTTACAACACGTACCACGTGATTCAATTCTACATCACGCGTCTCTTATGTTCAAGTTTTGACTACTCCAATCACCAAGCCCGTTGAATGATGGAGGCGCAAAAGAACGTGAGATGGGCATTCGACGGTGCAGAGGCACCTGATTTGAGTGATGTGTCAATGGTGTCGTCAGTGGCCTATTTATTTCTTGGTTCTACTGAGACTCAACACTCATTCGCGGTTACAGATCTCCTGATACAGCTGCATCCACATTGGAATTCATAAATGCGCAGCTCGTATCACACGGATTTGTGCGCTCTCCTGGGCTTCAGCTTGGGTCTCTTACGTTTGCGGAACAAGATGTGGTCGCAAAGTGTTTGATGGGGATGCTTCGACAACGGATGGTATGTTGATCACGTACTCATCGCGTCATACGCGAAGAATGAACTCATCTCTTCCCTAGAATGATGTGTCACGCTCAGAAGAGCTTAATACAAAGCTTCGTACTCTCACGTACGAGTACGAAAGGTTGAATTCCATTCATCAGGTCGATTTGAACAAAACCGCCCAAGCCGAATCAACCGCTGAATCCGCGAAAGCCCAGAAGGCCGCAGCACTCAAATCATTATCAGCCTCTGAACAAGCCCATAAACAAGCACTTGCCAATCTATCTAAGGCCCAAACCGCTCTTCAATATGGCCGAAGTACAGCTCAGAATGAGATCAAAAGGAAGGAGAAAGAGATTGAACGAGTAATGGAGAAGTGTACGAAAATATGTAATGAACAGGCACGCCTAGGATCAATCGGAGCTGGACTCGCATGTGCAAACCTCGCAATAGTAGATGGTTTAAAACCACCTGCAGTGAGTGAGTTACTCATGTAATTAGGCCGGCACCTTACCCTTTTATTAGGAAGATACCCTTGTGGAGGAAGCTCTTTCGGATCTTGAAGCAGACAAGACTCGCCTCTTGAACGAGAATGACGCATTACGAGATGTTCTGCTCTCGTGCGCTAGAAGTTTGCAGTCCCTGCAGCATTTGGTTAATCCTACAGAAACGGAGGTATGTGCTTGGTTAAAGGTTTGAGATTTCTATAGTCCTTAGGTCGTGTTTTAGGCTCCGTTTCTTACAGCCCCACAACTGTTCACCCCTGAGCTCGGGACAAGCCTATACGATGCTACTGCTCAAGCCATGAACGCACATTCCAAGCTGCGGGAATATCTATCTGACATCCGTGAATATGTGGAAAGATCTCAACGCGAAGCTCAGGCGGTTTATTCATCTCAACAAGGACAAGTCGAGACTGATCATGCCAAGCCGTCAGCAGCAGAGGAAGTGAATGTCTTGAAACAAGAAATCCAGAAACTTAAGAAGGAGCTCGGTAAGATAGTTACTTGGTTCTGTATAGATTGATCGCTTACGTTTCCATGCACTCGTATTAGACCGAAAGTCAAATATGAACGACAAGAGCCTCTCTAACAAAGAAAAGGAATTGCAAGAGGAACGTGTAAGATTGAATGAAGAACGCGCACGATTAGTGAAGGAAAGAGCAGCCATAGAGGTAAGTACTGGGCTCGCTGGCATTCGTTGAGATCCGACGCTGATTGCTTTCAATGAGCAGGAGGGACGAGCCAAGCTACTGGAGGAAAAGCACCAATTGCAAGTTCAGAAGGCCGTTGGAAGTATGCCAAATACACGGGATGCTCAACGGGAACGAGAAATCGAGAACTCCATGGCCATGCCTCAATCCAATGTTACTCGCATCCACAAAGTACGAAGAGGTCGGTCTATTGGCTCACCAGATGCAGAAATGGAAATGCGGGATGTAAGGACCAGACCTAGCTCGGATGGATATCAAGGCAATGACGATACGACTGCCATCAAAACAGCTACGGTAGCTCAGCCACGTCCATTGCGCCCTGCTTTAAAAAAGAAAGCAGCCACAGGGGGTTCTTCGATTCCAACTCAATCTGAGCAACCGCCTCCGCAGACGATGGCAAACCTTCTCAGCACGACTGCTTTGGAGACCTCACCGGAACGGGCGAACGGAGGCGATCGAAATCCATTCGATGAGGTCCTCCTACTCTCCGCCCAGCGACCACGTCCTGTCTTCACAGAGGGCTCATCTGAACCAAAGTTTCAGCCTTTGATCCTCTCTGACCCGCAGGACCCCGATCAACCGCTGGAAGAGATCACTAACCCCCCCAGTTCACACCCGCCGCAGAGAAAATCCAAATCTAAGGGCAAGCCATCTAGTAACGTTTCTCCTAGCAAGTCTCGCACTGGAACCACGGCTTCTATTCCACCACCCGTCACGCCTCCCATCTTTACTCATCGCCGCATCGTCGGCAAAAAGCATCAATATGCACCCGCTGTCCCTTCTCCACTTTCGCGCATCCTGAGGGCGACATCCGATTCAAGCTTCGAGCGTAGCACAGAGGATGACCCTGGCATTAGTTCATTCAATCCCGTGGATGAATCCAGTGCAGTGGGTGACATGCTGACTAGCTCATGCCGAATACGCATGACGAAGAGCAAGAGTGCTCCATTACTCTCTGAGGCGCCTTATATGGACGACGACGACGACGGTGATCAATGGCAAATGGACGATGGCCCCGACTCGGAGCTTGATGTCCCAGCCAGGCATAACATGAAGCAGCCAATCTCCAAAAATACGGAACCATTGACCGAAGATGACCTTGTTATGGTTCCCACTAAAACCGTTCGAGATATCAAAGGGAAGGGACCGTTCAAACCACCGTCCAACAACATTGCTTCTCAACGCCAGCCAGCCTCGAGTCACAGGAAAGGTGGAGCGACCACAGCGCCGATCAGGTTACTTGCTCCCAAAACCGGGGCCAGCAAGCCGCATGAAAAGGAAAACATGCCATCGATAGCCAAAAAGCCCATTCGTCCCGCTCTCAAACAAGGCCTCACCGGGGCAAAGCCTGCACCGGCAAAGCCTAGCCTCAAGAAGCCTGGTGCACGGTGAAACTCGTCTGATGCAACGAGATGGTTCCATCGACAAGCTATGATCACTATCAACTAGAAGTGCATATGTAGTGGAAATAGACTTGATCTTCGGTTGTAACTTCATGTACACTATCTTAATATTTAATGAATTCATGATTGTATTCTCTCTTGCATGTGGTCCAGCATTTGAACATTGCTTAGTCATCAGCTTGGTATGCTTAGTCAACCGCG
>WSUA01000225.1:0-25251 GCA_019633455.1 Tulasnella sp. 419 | reverse complement strand
GAAAGGAATCAAGCGCTGACAGGCAAGAGGAAGCATATGGATACGAAGAGAATCATGCAAGCGAATTGCTATTCAGTTGGAGAGAAAGGCTGAAGAATGGTCTTGGTAAGTCTTGGACCGCCAACTTGTGGGCTGGCAGTGGATAACGGATACCCGATGATGCTAGCCACAACGACGAGAGAAGGATTAGAGTGATAGACCCAAGGATGAGGTGAGAGTGACCTGGTCGCACGGCCGGTCGAAGGGGTCGAGGTAGGGAAGAAGATGACGATCTTGTGTTTGCGTAAGGAGGGACCCGAGAAGATGGTCCCCCACAAGGCAAAGGTCAGGGTGCCAATTCACCCTTCCGACAGGGGGTTTATAGGGAGTCCAATTGGAGTGAGGAGAGTAGTAGAAGGAGGTGCTGGTCCCATCCCAATTCATCGCATTTCGCCCCTCTTCAAACATGCTTTCTCTTTCTCCCGTCCACATCATGCACAATCGTGATCAGTCCCCAGGCGGTCACCTCGCCGTTCCAGTCGCTCAGCAGCAATGGGAGCAGGTTTGTGCAGTATACTTGTCGTTGGTATTAAGACTGACTTGGTTCACAAACAGCCTCGCACCAGGACACTGTCCAACCCATCCACCCCGCCGCCAGAGCAGCAGCAGCAGCAACGAGGTGGTACTATTCTCTCTCGTCCCATATTCACAAAGCGTCGTTCTTCATACAATTTGGCTGCTTCTCCCTCTCCAACCCCATCTGCTGACCAATCCCAACGGTCTCAACCATCATCATCATCATCCACATCCAAACATCAAAAGCAGCCGTCTTCCTCTGGTCCCCTCGGTGATCTCAAGCGCTTCCTCAACTCGCACATTCCCAACTCTCATCACCCTTCATCCTCTGCGCCCCGCACTCTTCCCCCTTCTTCAGCACATACTCCTCACGAAGGTTCTCCTCAAGAGTCTCATCCCCCATCAAAGACTCCTTCCGCAAACGCTCCTGCCGTTATAACTGCCCCCGCAACTCCCAAGCGCGGACCCAGCGTCAACGGTCATACCACAACCGCAGCACTAGGCATGATTCACGGTGCTCTCGCAGTCCCTTCATCTGTCGCCAAACCTCCAGAACATCATCCTCATAGACTCGCCAGTTTCCTCAGAACACACAAGGACAAGAGCGAAGCTCCCTCAAAGCCCCCATCACGCCGCTCTCCCTCCCCCGTCAATGGTGCTGCCACCCCAGTACCTAAATCTGGCTCGGTAACCCCCTCCGTACATCACCATCACCGTTCACATCATTCTGGTTCTTCCCAGACCTCCCATTTTGCCTCGGCTTCCTTATCAGAAGCGACACAAGCACACCTCTCTAAAAAGTACGGGAAATGGGGTCGAGTGCTCGGCTCAGGTGCCGGAGGCACCGTCCGTCTTATCAAAGCGAGTTCAAAGAATGGTGGTGCTATCTATGCCGTTAAAGAGTTTAGGCCGCGAAAAACCGGCGAGACCGAAAAGGAATACCAGAAAAAAGTTACCGCTGAATTCTGCGTCGGTTCGACTCTCAAGCATACCAACATTATCGAGACCGTCGACATTGTCTCCGATCATGGGCATTATTATGAGGTAAGTTTTCGGTAACAAATATTCTATTTTTATCGTCAACTAAAAAAAAACATTCCGCCCAGGTCATGGAATACGCGCCCTACGACTTATTTAGTGTTGTCATGTCTGGAAAGATGTGCCGCCCTGAGATATATTGCGTCTTCAGACAGATTTGTGATGGTGTTGACTACCTTCACGGAATGGGTCTCGCCCACCGAGACCTCAAGTTGGACAACTGCGTCATGACATCCGACAACGTCGTCAAGCTCATCGACTTTGGCACCGCCACTGTCTTCCATTATCCCGGCAAGGCTCCCATCATGGCCACCGGTGTAGTCGGCTCAGATCCTTACCTGGCTCCAGAAGTCCTCTCCCAAGAGACTTACGATCCTCGCAAGACCGATGTTTGGAGCGTTGCCGTCATCTTCATGTGTATGGTATTACGGAGATTCCCCTGGAAGATTCCAGATCCCAAGCAGGACGCCAGCTATCGTGGATTCGTTCATGCTCATCCCGATTTGAGCGTTAAACCAAAGGTTAAGGAGTCCAAAAAGTTGAAATCTCCGAGCGCCACCTCTGTCGGAGATTTGAATGGAGTAGGAATGAAACCCAATGACGCAAACCGATTATCAACGGCTTCCCCTGTCAGGTCTAATAGTGCCGAATCTTCCACGCCATCCATCAAATCATCGGTGGCCGCTCAAGCAATCGCTGGAATGCCGCAGTTGGCCATGACGTCTTCTCCATTAATGATCCACAGCACAGACGGCTCAACATTAGACAGTATATGCACTCACGACACCTCTTCATCTTCCTGCGATTCTTCCAGTTTGCCCGATACAATGCAATCTGTCACCGATGCCACCACTGCGGAACTTTCTTCATCCTCGCGGGACGGCGGCGCCACCAACGGAGCATCTTCGGATTCTTCTTCTCTCTCCAAAGCCAAGGATAAATTCAAAGCCGGCATTTCGGTCACTACTTTGGATGACGGTACACACGTTCCTTCGACTTCTACGACTACGCTACCGATTATGCACGGCAGTGCGCTGTGTGCGGAACCTGCGCCGCTTACTCATGCTGACAAGCATGCGTTGAAGGAGATGGACCCCAGTGTACTCCAGATGCCCAGACCTGCTGCGAGCACCGAGTCATTACCTGCCTCTCCCATACAATCAAGATTTGGAATGGTGACCACTTCTCCGGTGTCCACATTGAAGGCTGCCAATAGCGCAGGAGCTAAAGTGGAAACAGTCCCACATCATCGTGAGAGTGAAACTCCCACTGTTGTGGCTGCTGCCGTTGCCAATGGAGTCAAGGTCAAGGATTATGAAGGTGTTATTACAACCTCTACTCCTGAAAATCCCGCACCTGATGAGAAGCCAGAGAACAAGCAACCTGAACCACCAAAGCAAGCAGCTACTGTTCCCGTGCCCACAGCATCTCCTGCTCGTCCTAGAGCCGCTGCACGAAGAGGTCGTTCTGATAGTATCGCTTCCGTCGCTACTTTCAATGCTGGAGGAGCAGAATCCATCTTCCGTCTTCTCCCAAGAGAAACTCGTGGTGCTATTCGAAAGATGATGTACATCGAGCCTTCTGCGAGATGGACCATCAGTGATTTGCTCAAAGGAAAAGGCAAAGCAGGTGGCTTGGTATGTCAATGCGGAGGTGCCGAATGCGGAGGTGGATTGAATACTCCTCCTGGCGAAGAAGAGAAGGAAGGGGATGATGATGAGGAAGAAGAGGATGATGGTGACTCGTGGTTAAAGAATATCGTTCCATGCTCTCGTGCTGGTGTATCCCCAACCCATGTGCACATGAAGGTTGCCGTTGAAGAGAAGCCGAGCAAGAGAAGGTTCCACTTCTAGCGAAAGAATCGAGGTATCCACTCTGCTCATCTGGTTCCACTTCAATGTCGTTATCGCTTAATTCCTCTTATCAAATTTCTGGTTTTCTTTTGTCACGTTTCTCCCTCCCTCTGCCAGGCGCTTGCTGGACAAATTCAGCCTTTACTAGGAAGGCTGCCGTCTGACAGTCCTCTCTCTGCCTCACGATATATATCTCCTTTCACCCTCCTAGTTCTTCGTTCTCTCCTTTAATTAATCACGTTCAAGGCAGAATGTTGGGCTTAATTCATGGTCTTTTGCACTGTGATAAAGAGCATCATTTGCCTCACCCTTTTTTTTTTTGACCCTAGACTTCACGACAAAACGTTCACGCATTCGCTCTCTGTTCTACACGCATTCATTTTCACAATCTTTTTCCGGTTTCGGTGTGCCGTGGCGGCCAAACCGTAACGGACATTTTTTGTCAGCACGCTACTTGAGTTTTTTCTGTGTAACATTGTTTTTTTTTTTTCTTCAGCTACGGAAGCTTTGATTCCCCTTTTTTTTCATCATGATCTTATAATAAGTCTCCGTGTATTTCTTACCTCCGCACTACTGATCGGATATCGACAAAAAAAATTCAAATAAAACGTGACGGTGATGACAATTGGTTTCAGAGTGGTGATCCGCGTGAAACGAGGAATCTTGTAATTTGCAATGATGTCTATGCGGGGAATTTCTTGGAGCCAATTCATTGAACCGAACTGAATTGTGTCTCAATGGATGGGAACGCCGTGGTTTCAAGAAAGATGTACGTCTTAATGACATACTACAAAAGATCAAGACATGTAAATTCGACAAATGTAGCTACAATCAGCGTCCCGCTCAAAGTTCCCAATCATCCACCCAATCCTCCTCGCGGTCATTATTACGACCCTCTCGAGCATTGTTGTCTTGCTGTGGTGGTGGTGGTGGAGCTTTACCCTTCTGTTTCTTTTTGTTTTTCTTGTCGTCCTCGTGCTCGTCACGTCTGAACTGGTTCAATGATTTCTGCAGTCTCTCAAGGATTTCCTGTCGATCTCCTCCGAGTCCCTCATCGCCATCCAAGTCGAGAAGTTGTACCACAAAATCATTACCATTATCGCCCTTGATGGTGAGCCCGCCGTCTTCATCGAATCTGAGTTCTCCGCCCCCACCTAGAGCATCCCATTGTTCGGCGATCAACTGTGTTATAATCTTTTCAACACTCTCGGCGTGTTTACTCTTATCTCCTGGAGAGGGAAGGTTAATCTTTTCAGCCTTGACAGTCGCCTTTTTAGCTTGTTGAGCGGCGAGGTTCGGAAGATGAGCCGGGTTACGAAGGTGTGTTTGAGGAGGGTAAGGTGTCTGGTCATTCCCCGTTTGTACCTCTTGCGTCGTGCCTAGAAAAAAAAAAAACAACAACAACGGTGACCTTGTATACCTTTTCGCAATCGAGGGAGAGTCTCACCTTTACCGAGAAGACCTTCTTCCTTGAGTATTTCTCGACATTGAATGGGAGCCGCAACTTGAAATTCCCGAGATGATTTGAAACCCGGTTCGCCGCAAAGGCGAGGCGAATGAATGACGAGTAAGTATTTGCATAAACTTGTTTCCTTGATGAACTGGATGGCGTCGGTGGTGGTCATACCACAATGGAACTAAAATAATGAAAGGGCGGTGATCGGCCACTAGTTCATAAAGGGTAAAACGAATATGCGCCTCGGGTTCACGTACTTGAATCTCGATTTCCCTAGGTCGGCCTGTCTTGTCACAAACAGTCCCGTCCAACCACTATAAAGATTTGCCACCCGTTGACAGCTGAACACCGGTGGGGAGAAAAGGTTCAACATTCACGAACCTTTGACGTGAGATAGCGCTGGTCTCGACCTTGCGCTAATTGCAAAGCATCGGCATGTCGGTGGCGGTCATTTCGAAGCGCCAACTCTCCATCGCCGTGGCCAATCAGTTCAGGTGCTCGTCCCAGGATATAAGCTTCATAGTCTGTATCTTCCTTCGGTATTCGGCCGCCTAGCAACAACAACGAAAAAAAAAAGGTTGGGGATGTGAACAACTGATAAGAGCAAGTATTAAATACGAACCTGGAGAATGCGGTTGATTTGATTCTATCTCCTTAAACTGACGTACGTATGAATTATGACAATATGCATACGTGAACCATCCCTGCTTATGCTGCACGCAAAGGTTAATTGTTCTCAGCCCTTTCCTCGTGGATAATTTCAATTCACAAGGGTAGAACAAAAGGAACTCACGTAAAGACAAGTATCAGTGAGAGGCTGAAGCAGAGCCCAGCTTTTTAGTGGGTCCACTGATTGTTCGGGAGCAGAAGCGTCGAGCTCCGGGTTGTGAGTCTCTGGGGAAGCCGGCGGGATCAAACAAGCAAATGAACGTTCGCGACCAAAACGCATACGCTTTAGCCTTGGCTCATGTCCTTTCTGGCAAGCAAAAGAGTTGGTGATTCAATACTCCAAAAAGTCGAATGGGTCCCCACCTGTCCAGAGTCACCGGCCCCATCATCTATTTGAGGCCAATCTTGAAGATACTTGGATGCCTCATCTCCGAGAAACTCCATAACACCTCCCTTTAAGCCTTCGGATAGCCACTTTTCGGCTGTGTCGGAAGCCAATGGGATGTTATTCAGGAAATTGACACGAAGTTTTGGAAACGCAAAAGTGTCTTCTGGTATAGACGAGTATCGTATTCGACCTTGAACGTCGCCAGCGAACAATAACGCCAGCGTCAAGATGGGACCCAGCATGGTTCGTTGGATGCTCAGAAAGCACGGAAAGTGTGAGGTCGTGGTGGAGGAGAGGACGTGGCGTTCCTGAGCGGCGGAGATATGATTGTAGAGGATAACGCCGCGTCGACAATTGGCAGATTCACACGTACAGGAACGATCTGCGCGTAAACATATCACAAGCAACTCGGCGGAAGATCGACAGTCTGGAGAACGAGAACCGAACTGTGTGGCGCTATAAGGCTGTCGAGGAACGAATTACTGAGGGTCTTTATTACCAAGAACGAAGACAAAAGATGCTTAAACCCTACGGAATCAATTGCCAAATAGTATTCTACCCCAAATTAGAAATGATTAAGTACGTCATGAACCCTTTTGCGAGCCACCGTTATCATGCTAACATGCTGATGTTCAAGGCCGCCATATGAATACAAGTGAACCTCCGACCATGTGGCCAGGGACGTCATCGCGTGCGGCCACAGGAATGAGGCGCCCGAGCGAGATTGTCAATGCAGATGGGTTGTTCCAAAAAGGGGAAAGGGGCCCGGAGGTCGGGTCGCGCGACGAGGGTGCAATTTTCCCGTTTCCTGGTGTTCCATGTAATCTGGAATGTCGGGAGTCCGGACCTATGGTTGCATTGGAGACAAAATATAATTTGTTTAGTAGCGAGGTTCACGACGAGAAAAGGGATCCGGCGACGATGGAGAGTCGTCCAATTCGCAGAGGAAAAGAGGAGATGGTACGAGTGCCGACCGCCGCCGACCATTTGAATATGCCCTGGGTAGACTGTTTTGAACGCAAGCTTTTGGATGTAGATGGAGAAAGATTTATTCATGTTTTTATCAGCAATTGGACACCATTGAGGGCTAAAAAGCACTTGTGCAAAGGGGACGGAAATTGGCAAAGGGACAGATTGAGACGCAAATTAGCCCAAATAAACGACGCACTGCGCAAGATCCCGGGCTGCGAACTCGAATCTGAATTTCAAAGTGAAATGTACCAGAAAACGTTCATTCTCCTTTTCGTCCTCTCATTTCTCAAGGCGGCTTAAGGGCACCCCATTCGACAGGATGCGCATATGGAAGTCAAAGCAACATATGTAAACCTCCGAAATTCACGATTCTTTTGCTCCCAGCTTTTCCCAGTACCCACTCACACGCAGATCTCCCGGTTTTCGTGTCCAGAACAAGGCCCTTGTTGAACCAGATCCCGTTCTGAAAAAGGCGGGGGTATTCTGTCCTCTACCATCGACCTGTATTCAGTCGTAGCCTTTGACTGGTGACAATCATCTTATTACCACTCTCTTGTGGCCTCACCACTTTCTCTCACTGGCCGATTGCAATAATGCCTAAGCGACAAAGGTCCGAGGACAACGACGAAAGCGGTGAAGACGAGCCTATTGCCGTTGCTCACCATGTCGTTGGGGATGAGGACGAGGACCAAGTTGAAGGTGAATTGGGGAGTCCACAACATGGTCAGTCCCTTCGCTCCCTTACTCCTTCATTTACTCCGGTTACGTTTGCATATTCTGATCGACCCGATCCCGTTACCGATATAGGTAGTCAACAAGACGCCGCTCCAGTTAAGAGACCAAGGGGTCGACCGAAAGGGAGCACCAACAAGGCCAAGAAGCAGAAACTCGATCCCAATGGTACAGGAGTCACCGATGCTACACCTCCTGTCCCCAAGAAACGAGGAAGGCCACCCAAGGTTCGTAGTAGAACGTGTGGTAGTCGGCTAAGATAATAGTTTGACCAACGTAATTTTCCAAATTCAGCCTCGCTCACCAGAAGAATTAGCTGCCCAAGCTGCAAAGGCTGCCATGCCCAAGCGGCCCAGGGGGAGACCGAGGAGTGCGTTCATTTCATTCGTTTCTATTCGCTTCTGGATTCGCTTACCATTTGGCCATATAGAACCTAGGCCTTTGGAGGACCCCGCCGCCGAAGGGATCGTCAAGAAGAGAGGTCGTCCAAAAAAGACTTCATCACCTTCCTCTTGAATACCCCCCAATTTCTCAAGTGCCCTCAAGTACGCGAAACAGGTCGTGCAAACGGTCCTTTCGCCATGAGTTTCCAGGTCTTGTTTCATGTTGTTGATTTTCCATGCTATCACGTCGTTATTCTGTCTCGTGTTATTTTTCCAAGTGTCATGTCCACTCAGCTCCATGGCTATGGCTTCCAATAGCCAATTCTACCTCGGCGGAGTTTCCGTCTATTCCACCCTTGCTAAGGACTAAACTCCATTCTTTTGTCCTCTTTATCTCGATCTCTCCTTCTCTTGACACGCTCTTTATTATTTTGGACATCCTATCCCAGCTCTCAAATCGAGCAGCAACTTGTTTATGATCAAGCAACTCGTTCTTGTTTTGGTGGTTCCTGACACTTCGTGAGACGCATGGCGACTCTGTTAATAAACTGCTCTGCCATTCTCGTCAAGCCCCTAAACTTGGTTTTCTCGAAGGAGTTTGCATGACATTAGGTTCTCAACAATAATAGTCCTTCCGACTTTGACCTCATAGTGAGTACAATTCAGTCTTCTCTTTCTCACCGCCGTCAGCTCACTTGAAGGTATACCTTTTGTGCACCCGTACCCCTGGCGCTGCCATGCTAATGGATACACAACATTCCACGTCTTTCCCATTGGCCCGCATAATTAAGATCTCAACATTCGAAACAATAATCGGCCACCAACTATCCCTCCGGCTACAGCCACCCCGGTGAGCGTCCACATCGAGTTCCTAAGTACCCGAGTCTGCCGTTCGGCTCGTGCTTGAACTGTGGCGTAGTTGATGTCCGGTCGAAAAGTCACCATTGTGTATAGAGGTATCCAACCACGAGCTGCGCCTGGGGGATATGTCACACGAGAGAGAACTGGAGCCAACGAGTCGAACGGCACGTGCGGGGTTAAGGAAGTCAACCAGCCGTCCAGGACACGGTGGAGGCGATAAAGCGGTGTCGTCACATCATGTCGCATTTCAGTGCTTTAATAGTGAATACAATTCCAATTAGTTCTCATCTGATCATCTAAAACTAATACCAAGTATAGGGAATAGGCTTACTAATTCTTCATGGCCAACTGACTGATAGCAACTAGGTCCTCATGACGAGTCCTAGAGTACTCTTCCAAGGCACTGGCAAGATGCATGTCTTCCTGCTCGTTGTCAGCTGGTTTGTCTCGGTACCCCATTACGGAGTTCCTGGTCAAGATGTTCTGCAATACTCGTACATCCTCCAATCCACAATTCAAACCCTGACCATAGAATGGAACCATTGCATGTGCAGCATCTCCTATAATGATCGCTCTGTCCTTGTAATGGTAGGGATTGGCCTATTGAGGGTGGATCAGGCAATGCTGCAGCCAGGCTCCGTTGAAATACCAGACCTTACCTTGACAGACATCAACGAACCCCTAGGATTCGTCAAAACGTCGCGAACAAGCGTCTCCTCTCCAATCAACTTCAGTGCATCCGGGAAGTGATGTGCGAACCAAGTGCTGACGCTCTCGGGAGTGTTAAGTCGAGCTAGATCGGCGGTCGGTGCAAACAGGGTACACGTGAATGACCTATCCTGGATATCCCCATCAGGGCATTGTTCATCGGGTCATGTTGGGGGAACAGACATACCCTATTTGGTAGAGCTATGAGCATGAAGGAATGTCGTGGCCAGATGTGAAGATGATTGGGATCAAGGAGGAAAGTTGTGGCGCCGTTGATTGTGGGCCCGGGTGGCATCCTCAATTCTACGTATTGATGCGGGATATATTCCTGTGTGTAGTCCATGCTAACGAGGCCGTTAGGACGCGGCCTGACGGTCCAATTGATTGTTACTTACTTCACAATTCTCATCAATTGTCGGCGTACATTGGAATAACTTCCGTCTGCTCCCACAATAAAGTCAAATGGGACGTTGACGTTGAATCCATCATAAGAAGCAGGTCGCGAGAATGAAGCGGCTCGTTTCTCGAAATCTACGGTGACCAGTTTGTGTTGAAAGAATATACGGATATTAGGATTCGATGATGCCGCATCCAGAAGCTGTTCATTCAACATGCTTCGCTCTACAGAATAGATAGATTGCTACGCAGTCCAACGGTGAATCTGGTGTTCATTTCAAGGAATGGTTCATTACTCACTTGTCCGCGTGGGTCATATAATTGACTGTCTAATTTTCCATTTTCGTCGTGAATCATGCGGCCTTTCATCGGGATGGCCGTCTCAAGGAACCTGGAGGCCATGGATGGATCCACAGCGTGCAGCGCAAGAATACCACGAGAAGATATTGCTAAATTAATCGACCTCTGAGCCGTCTGCGCCTTCTCAGATGCAAGTCGTAAATCTAGATGGACCCTTGTTAAATGCCGTCGGGTTGCAGACACCGTGAAGACCTGCCATTTCGTCCTTCATACATATCTACCGACCACCCCATATCGGCAAGGGATAGTGCTGCTAGACATCCTACTGGACCAGCACCTACAACGATCGCGCGTTTGTGTTGTCTGTGCAGAGTGAGGTGGTTGTCGATTAAGGGAAATGAAAGTTTCCTGAGAACATAAAATTACATACGTGAAATCGTAGAACCCTCCACCTGGCGTGGTAAGTGGGGTTGAACATGTTGATTGTGAAGAAGAACAATCCGATGAGGTCGAGTTCATTCCAAGTACTCAGCTGATCAGTTGGGTGCAAGTGCCGAATGTGAGAGATCCGTTGCTTTTACTGCGCAGCACATATGTAATCCCCATTCAGCGGTGCCATCGGCAAGAGTCGGTCGTTGTCTCACCACCACTCGGGACTCATTCCGTGAATGATTTTAACAAACATTGTTTGGTTAAGTTATTATGTCGACTGTCCCGATGGGGACCGCAAGATCCGTTCCGTGCGCCTCGCGACAAGCATGGATGAAGGACGTTTCTTGATCCGGTTGCATACTATACTACTCGTTGTTCACCACTACCACGCTCAAAATGTCCACAGCAGCAACTGTATCGACGATTAACAAGCTCATCGGAGAAAAGGTTTTGACTGAGAAAGACAACATCGCCGACTCTCGGGTTGCCACACAACTGGACAGTTACGATCCGCTGCGGAAATTTCGCGAGGATTTCCTGTTACCAACACACAAAGGGATTAAGGCAACTGAAGTGGAGAGTGCTCTTCGTCAGTTATCACAAACCCCATAGTCACGTCTTTTCATCTGACATTTCCATTTTAGAGGATGCAGCTTGCACCTATTTTGTCGGCAACTCATTAGGACCCCTAGCGAAACGCTCGAAGGAGTTGTTAGAAGAAGAGCTTGCCGTGTGGGCTTCGACGTGAGTGATAATCTTACTTGCTGTCTCGTTTCATCTTACGTCTCACATAAAATCCGAATTAGTGGCGTCAATGGCCATTTTGCTCATCCGCATGATCGTAATTGGATGACAATAGCGCACAAAGCTACCCGTATCATGGCATCTATCGTCGGTAGGACGCCTTTCTCATAGCCCCTTTATCATGATTTCTCACCAACGTTATCCCTAACAGGTGCGGAGGAAACCGAAGTGGCTTGTATGGGCACGTTGACAGCGAATTTACATCTTATGATGACAAGCTTCTATAAACCCACCCAAAACAAGTACAAAATTCTCTGTGAATATCATGCTTTTCCGTCGGACCAAGTGAGTGTGTTGGGTTCCATTGTTCCCTATTTAGGAATTATATCAAGATACTTGTTATCTAACTGAAATCTCCATTTTCAACAGTATGCTTTTGCTTCTCAGGTTCAACTCCACGGCTTCGATCCGAAGGATGCTATCATTGAGATGAAACCTCGTGAAGGGGAGTTTACTCTCAGGGAAGAAGATATCTTAACCGTAATCAAAGATCAAGGACCGAGTATTGCACTGGTCCTATTCAGTGGAATACAATATTATACTGGACAATTATTCCCGATGGCATCAATTACAAGGGCTGCCAAGGAGCAGGTGACTTTTGACTTTATTCATCGCCTTGCCTTTATTATATTGACGCCGCCGATCGAACACAGAACTGTATTTGCGGATGGGATCTCGCACATGCGGTCGGTAATGTTCCTTTACGACTTAATGCGTGGGGCGTGGATTTCGCAGTTTGGTGCACATATAAGTACCTGAATTCCGGACCCGGGGGAATCGGAGGGCTCTTTATCAACAAGCGATGGACAGAAGCTAAAAAGCCGATGTGCGTTCTTTCATTTTACCCTTTGCTGGAACTTTTCTTATCATACTTGTAACTTTAGGCTTGCTGGTTGGTGGGGTCATGATGAAGCAACTCGATTTGAAATGCCGCCGACCTTCTTACCGATACCCGGAGCTCAGGGTTTTCAACAATCAAATCCATCCGCGCTTAACGTTGTGACATTACTCGGCAGTCTCCAAATATTCGAGGCTGCAGGTGGTATGGGACCGATACGATTGAAGTCGGAGGCTCTGACTGCATATCTTGAAGCATTATTGCATGCATCCCCTAACTATGTCAAATCGGAAGAACTCTCCGAGACGAAGAAACATTGTTTCACTATTATCACACCCTCAGAACTGGGTTCAAGGGGTGCGCAGTTATCTTTGCTGTTCCGGCCCAAAGGTATCATGCCACAAATCTTTGAAGGAATGATTCGCCGAGGTGTCATTGGTGACGAACGAAACCCGGATGTCATCAGATTAGCGCCTATACCTTTATATTGCACATTCCACGATTGTCTTCGAGCAGTTAAGGCGCTGGATGATTCCTTCAGCTCGCTCAAATGATGTTATTGCACATGTCATTCAATACTTTGAAGATCAAATCACAAATTACCGTAATGTAGCAATAAATTGAGCCAATATTTTGGCAAACTCGTCCGTATGAAGCAATTCAAAGTGGTTTTGTGTCAAGGTCGATACGTCCTTCGATACTCTTTCTTCCCCTACTGCGCCTACCAGAGCAGTGTAGACTGCGGTCGCTTGGGCCATATCAATGAGTGTGTCGCCAGGCGACTGTATGACCAGCCAATGAATATGCCCCGTGCGCTCTTTCTGCGTATAAGCAGTCGGTGACAGCTCGGTGTAGCTGGGTTTCTCCCCGAACGCGCCCTGGATAAAGTCGATGTACGTCGGGAAAGTTGCCAAGAGTACTGCGGCAAATGTGATGAGTCGCCTAGGTAAGAACTAGTGGATTGAAACTGCTCACAATCCACGTCGTATATACCCTCAGTGATTACGATACCCTTCACACTTGAAAGTAGCGAGTTCGAAAGTTCTATAGTGAGGTCCGACAATTGAGGTTTAAGGAATAGAGTGCAGAGTATATGTGCGCCGCAAGAGTGACCAGCAAGGAACACCCTTGAATTGTCGAAAGGCACAATTGAGTCATCCGCCGGTAATCTCTTCATGCTAACGAGATATTCTAGAGCATCTGCTACATCGCGCGCGTGGCTTGGGTGATGGAGATAATTCTCAGGCGTTGGCTGACGAGGCGACAAACGATAATTGGCGACAGCCACGGTGCAGCCAGTTATGTGAACCAATCGCTTAGCCATCGACGGGTATTCGGATTTGTCACCACTGGAAATTCCATATCGAAAATGTTAGACTACGCAGCGTCCTTGGCAAGCAAAGTTTCTCATGATCAAACATGCCTTCTCCATGCACCGCCGTGAATGAAAACTAGGAGCGGTGGTCGGGCTTCATTCCCTGATGCTGCGCGAACCACATCTGCGACATAGTAGATGTCGACTTTGTGTAATGGTTCCGCGCCATAAGATAGCTCCACGGCAGTGATATCAGTTTCAGTCATAGGAAGTAGCGGGAAGCGATGTTTTGTTCTTGGTGGTATGATTTTAGCTGCGGCGCGAGTGGCGTGCCGTTTATTCGGCAATAGGAGTACCCTGACCGTGCCTAGCCTATGACGCACACGATTGCACGGACACGTTTATAAGTGGACCAACTGCTTGCTCCAATCTCAACATTGTCTCATCTCACACTCACACACCCTCATCGGTGAGCATTTTTCTGAAACTATTTTTGAGATCTCGTGGGTCTCACTGTTGCTTAAATTCGCTGTGTGGCTGCAATTTGCTTGCTCTCACACATCCCCTCTAATCCACCAGTCACACTCGCAAAACCACAATCACAATGGCTTTCACCGCTTCAGATATCTGCAAGATTATCCTTGCCAGTGAGTTAATTTATTGAGCCATCGCAAGATGCAATGACTAAAGTCAACTTGATTTCACTAGTCGTCCTCCCGCCTCTCGGTGTATTCTTCGAGCGAGGGTGTGGTGCAGACTTCTGCATCAACGTACTCTTGACTATTCGTGAGTCTTTCGGTCTAAATCGGTGATTAAGCCAACTGTTAATCGCTTCCCTCGCCGCAGTGGGATACATTCCGGGTATCATTGTAAGTTGACGTCATCAATGTTCACGAGTTTTAATCACTGACACACACTCTCTTATCACAGCACGCTCTATACATAAGTAAGAGAAGCTTCTAGTTTGTCATCGAATATTACGAAGATCACTGACCAAACCTCAATTCGTGCCTCTTCTTTTTCCAATAAAGTTCTGAAGGTTAGTCACCTGTTTCGCGAAAAGTCGGACATGTGCTGATATTCTTATTCCATAGTATTGAGATACGCTCAGAATGACCTCAAGCCCCATTCTGGCTAAACACGTGAATAACTGATGAAGGACATTAGTGGCTTGTATCGATATACCCTGCTATTATCATATGTTACTCTGAACACGACTTAGTATGTTTCACCATACAAGCATCATACGTGTGACAAATCCTACATGTTCATTTTGGGGAGATTACATGTGTCCTTGGAAAGGACTATTACAAGTATTAAGTCAGCCATATGATCACACAGTGCGTAGATCAAGCGGCTGTAGTCCTGATAACGTGGCTGTTTAGAGTTCTCCCCGCACAACCTTATCTAGGGAGTCTGCAACATAACGCAAATTCTTCGAGTTTAATCCTGCCATGGAAATTCGACCATTGGCGGTAAGATAGATATGTGCCTTTTCTATCATGGCTTGAGATTGGGTCGGGTTGATTCCGGTGAAACTGCAGAGTAAAGAAAATTAGCATCGATTCCTCGCGTTCAAAGACGAAGGGACGCGGTGGAAAGCAACGATGTACAAACCTGAACATTCCAATCTGGGAGGTGATATGATCCCAGTTACCTGGAGTCTTGAGCTCGTTGACGAGGATGTCTCTAAGCTTCTCACGCATGTCAATAATCCTGTAAGCCATGGTCTTGATGTCTCTCTTCCACTCCTCGAAGAGGTCTGGATTGTTTAGGATGAGGGCAATCTTTTTTGAGTGTGCAAATCCACAATTTAGAGCGCTGCTAGCCATGTTTGGAAATCACTTCTAGACTCACCAAACGCGCCCCATGTGAAGGAGGATTGCTTATTTCGCTTCTTTGAAGCACGGAGAGTTGACTTCTCACTCTATTAGCTTCTTCTTGGTTGCTGCCCACGACGTGAAGGGCGCCAACACGTTCTCCATATAGACCCGCATTCTTTGCGAAACTCTATTAGACCAAAACAACGTATCAGCTTTACCTAATTAGCAAGGAATTCTGACCATAAATAAACACACCTGACAGACTAGTAAAGGAACGCCTCTTTGTTCGAAATATCTCACAGCGGAGGCATCCCTGTCCAGATCACCGCTTGCGAACCCTTGGTACGCACAATCGAAAAAGGCATAGTGCCCCTTCTCCAAGAAAGCGGTGGCGACTTCCTCCCACTGTTCGGGCGTAGGATCAACACCAGTTGGATTATGAGCACAAGCATGAAGGAGAAAGACTGATCCTGGGACTGCGTCGCGTATGGATTGCAAGAAACCAGTGAAATCCAAACCAATGGTCTTGGGATCATAGTATGGATAGTCAACCGGCGTTATCCCCACATTCTTGAAAATTGCATGATGATTCGCTAAGGGAATAGAAGCAAAAAGTGAGCGTCAGGTCGTTTTTGGAAGTATAGAATACATTCAGGACGCACCCCAAGTTGGATTGCTCAAGTAAATGATCGGTTGACCATTCCATTTATAGAACTTGCTGAGGAAAAGTGCGCCAAGATGATTTGCCCCAGTTCCTGATATCGTTTGCACACTAAGGGCAAGGGCGGGTTGGGAAACCCATGCGGCTCACTTTGAGTCATCAAACTGGCAACTCACCTGACTGCTCGTCCCTCTTGCACCGACGCGGATTCAGAGCCAAGGATAAGTTTTGCTGCAGCAGACGTAAACTCGGGCAATCCGGTGATTGGGAGATATTCGTGATCCAAGTTGGGATCATTGAGCAAGATCTCAGTAGCCTTCACATAAAACCAAGTTAGGTATATTCGTTTCCTGAACACGGCTCAAAAGACGCGACCTTTTTGATCACTGGGAGCACCCATGGTTTATTATCATCGTCCCTGTATGCACCAACGCCTAGATTGACCTTTCGAGGATAGGTGTCGGCTTTGTATGCAGCCGTAAGCTTGAAGATACTAAAAGTCAGGGTTGTAAGCCACTCAGACCAATATGAAACGAGATCTGTTTCATATGGGTCTCACCTATCTGGTGGAGCCAAAGGCACCTGCTGCCACATTTCTGCAGTAGTCATTGTTAGTTCAACGTCGGATTATAGGGAAAACAAAAGTGGAACAGCCAATCATCCCAAAATGCCGAGAGAACTTAACACGGTTGAAAACGGCATCGGAAACAACGGGCGAAATCGACTGACCTGCGCTTACGCGGGATGAACCGTTTGAAAGGCTATTAGATGATGAAATATGAGAAACGATTTGCTGAAGTCTGTCGGCCATGGTAGGAGATGGTGGTTTTAGGAGTGAATCTGGAAACTTACAAAGACATAGGTTGTTGAGACCGGTCAATATCGCAAGCGACCAAGAGGGGCGTGAATTTGCATGTGAATTAAAGACTTTCACGCCTCCTTATGTGGCGTCTGGGCGCAGTTGGGATGCCAGGCTGAGCTAACGACATGTCCAACGTGCTAAAACGGTCAAACGTCGGTCGGTCGTCGCTCTCCGAGGAGATTTTATTTAACACTTATTTGTGTGGGGTTGCAGCGATGCACTGTCTTTAGTTCATGGGGATTTTCGACGTGGGGCGGAGCATGCCATTTACGATCTTATAGTAATTTGAACCAGCACGACTAATGGTTTTCGAACATCGTCCGATTCGCCATGCCCAGTAGAAACAAAGAAAAGAACAAAGGATACACAGTTGTGGTCAAGCTCAGAGCGATAAAAACATTTGACAATTGAAACGACGGGTGAATGGTACAGGGCACCATAAACATTAGCGGTTGTGTGGGTAAGATGCGATGGGTGGGGTATGATAAGGTCTGTTTGTAAAAACGGAGCCGGGGAAAAGGTTCAGTTCTATTGAGAAATGCGATGTCAGACGTGTAGCTCGGTGCTAATGTTTGAATGCAAGGAGTTGGGAGGATAGATAAGGATAAAGGGAGAGACGGCGACAAGAGGTGTGTGTCGGCGGCAGGCCACCTTTTCCAAAGGGAGCAAGGCGAGGGAAGGCCACGCGCTGATATGCAATCTAGAGATACATAATATAGTGAGAAATTCCGTTGAAATTCCTAATCAAGTTACGTGTACATACCAGCTCCACCCTCATACGGTGACCATCTTTGAGCTGACGGTTCGCTCCTGCATCAGCTTCTCTTTATTCTGCTCGAATGCTTGTGTTTTGCAATCCTGCAGTTTACTACATGCGTGTTGTTCTGGTAGTCGATGCTATGAAAAGGGGTGGGATTCGTCAGCTCCAATTGCAACGTTGACCAAAGCCAATGATTTTGTCGACGCCATAGCGTCTTCAGCAAGGAGTATGATCATCTTAGATACTTACCTGACCACAGTAGTGATTTGAACAATGCGGGCACTCTCCAACCAGTCGAAGTGCAGCTTGATTGCAGCGGGTTTCGTTCTGGGTGAGTTGGCAACGCTTCTTGGAAGGCATTTGGTAGAGAGTCCTGAGTGATAAAAAGGTAGGCGAGTTGAGGGAGGGAGCTTGACTGAGTCTGGAAGGGGATGTGGTGTGTTGGCAGGAGAGGAGGTTTGGCTTTCAGGTGAGGCTTTATAAGTAGACGCTTGCGCGTCGCGGACTTTAATTCCCGATGACTCCGTGGACTAAACGCATCGCCACCTCTCCTCCATTGATCTGACACACCCGTTCCAGCGGGATCGACTGTCTTCCTCCGAAACAGAAGAAGGAATTAGGTGTATTCCGCTGCACAAAAAATATTCCGGATGTACTCATCCGAGTTGCCGAAAGCGGTCGAGAGCGAAATCCCGAAAGATCGTGCAGCTCTCGATCCTTCCGGAAGGCCTTCTTTAGTCCTCGGTTAAGGTACGTCTTATCGCTTGAAGCGTGGCCTCCACAAGGATTTCAACCCCTTTCCTCTTTTCCTATCAGTTCCAGGCTCATCCAACAAGGCCTTGTATCCTCACGGATTTTCCTTTTCCTCTCGGGTGGATTCCCACCCCCCAATTCAGTTTATCAAAATCCGCGCGACAAGTAGGTTAGTCTTGCTTACTTTGAACCATAATTTGATCCCATCTTTAGCATGTCTCTTGCGCTCAAGGTGTTTGTCATCAGCTTCTGATAAACGCAGGGCGCACATGGCAACCACCAAAAAGCCACACAATGCGTGTGTACCCTGATTGTAAGAGACAAACCTGAAACCACCAAAACGGAAGGGCCATTTTGACCAAATCGTACACTAAGCATTCACTCACAGATAAACAAAGTCAAATTGCTCAATAAAAAATAGTACAAACGAATGATAAAAAGGCTCGAGTGGGGAAATAACCTTTTTTTCAGCCATGCCGAAAATGCTCTGATACTGCAATGAAGAAACGAGGGAAAACAGGTGTTGATAAAAAAAGGTAAGGAAATCGCCAAATGAAGACATGGAAAGGAATAATCGCAGTAGTAAAAAGGTCCGACATTGTGGTTACAGGTCCTCTATGTCGGATTGCAATTCATTGAACTTCCTTTCGTATGCATCCCTCTCATCGTAGATGGTACGCTTCTCCACGTCCTCATGCACAACCGCTGGCTTCCTCCAACACATCCAGGTCGACGATTTAGGTTTGCTGTAGTCATGATCGTCATAACTAGAGCCGGAGCTAGACCTGAATTCCCTAATCGCCAACACAGCTGGATCAAGGAAGAACAGCACGCTGTTGAAGAATCCTGAGAGGCCCGTAATCACTTCAAATGTTGAGTCCAGTGTCGACGAGACTTTGACCCCAGATTTGGCCACCAAGTCCAGAACGACTCCAACGACAATGCATAGGAGTGGGATGAAGATAAAGCCCAAAAGTCGATATCCCAATCTTCGGATAGCAGAGTGCCTTCTTTTGATGACATCAACTTGCTGAGATGGATGAGCAAATCCATCAACGGTTGCTGAGACTTGAAGACATGCGGTGTCTGGGTTGTGAAGAGCAGACATGATGCTTATCGATGCTATAAGGAGGTAGAACGTTGCCAGGAAACACCTAGAAGCGCAGCCTTGATCAGTAAATCTGCGGTATGCTGTGTTGGGGGGAAATCACATGCCAGATGCCATAAGACCACAGCATTTTCATGGCAACCGTGGCGTCGCTCATGCCTTCCGTTGAATACCAACAATAATCAAATTCAGCGTCGTAGCCATACGTGGAACTGAACAACGTTGGGAAACCTGTAATCAACAAAGCCTGATTCAGTCGTCAATCCATTGAAACGTCAGAGATCTCTTACATATCAACGCCACCAGCACTGGCGGTATGCCAAGGAAATATTTCTCCCTTGACTGCCTGGCACGCTTTGCATACACAAAGACCAGCTGGAAGTTCACAGCAATGGCACAAGTGTAGAAAAGTGACAGCATTGTAGATGCTGCAAACAGGAAACCTCCAAAGACACCGCATAGCCATCCCTGATTCAATGATGTCTGAATATGATGATACAAATCAGAAGACTGAGGCACCTACATCTGTTGACAGATTTCCGTATCCGATGAGATTCGAAGTCTAGGAATTGACGTCACACATCGTCAGCATCAACAATTATCTCGTTGAGAGGAGAGACTCACGTGAAGCACCAAGTCAGCGCCAGCCATACAAGCACACAGCCGTAACGAAAGTCTCTGCATGATTCGAGGGTACTTGTAGAGCATTGTCAAGTAAGCCGTCAGTACCACTATGCAGCTTATCAGGCTGAGACAATTCGTCGCCAACAGTGCTCTGTATGCGTTGGCCTCGCCCGTTGAAAATGTCGCCTGTTGGCTCGGAACATGCCTGACCATCCCGTCGAGGATAGATGGCGATATGAGGACGCCTCCTTTAGAAGGGACCACATGTGAACCGGCCAGACCCGTTTCAGTTGCAGGAATTGTAGAATATATGACGGTCGGTATTGCGATGATCTTTCCAACGAAGTCTTCAGGAAGAGAGGGGGGTAGGTCTGGTATAGATGGTATTTCTGGGTTGGTTGACTCCATTGATGATGTTGAGTTTGGAGATGTTAGCGTTGAGGAGGGAAGAGAGATGGGGTCGAGGGAGACCGGGAGTAGAGAGTAGAGACGAGAGGGAGTCGGAAGAAGGATGTGGTTGGACTGGGTTTACGGAAAGGAATGAAAGAGTGTGATGATCAAAAGATCCTGAAACAAAAGTCGGTAGTCTGGAATGTCGTACGAGCAGATGACAACACAAGATCGCAGCAAGTGTCACCAATTCTTCTCGATTCAACGAAGACTTGATCGTCTGTTCTGTAGTGAATGTCGAGTTCTTGAAATCTCGACGTTGACCAAGACCCAAGGCGAGGTGTTGATACCAGATCCTCTACGAAAAAAAATAGGAATGGATGGAAGAAAAGTATGAATAATAACGTGGAAAAGATGAAGCACAAAGTAGCGTACTCCTCCCCACCACAAGCCAAGGATTTGGTAATAATACGATGGTCGCAATAAGCCGGTACGGGTTTCTATTGGAGCGTTCGTCTGCTGAATGCACAAGCGAGGCTGCGAATGGCGAAATCAAATAATAGAGGAGGCCGGTCCCAGACTTCCAGGTGGATCAAGTCTTGGCACAATCTTGATAAATACAAGTCAGCGGAGAACGTCGTCCAAAGCGATATGATTGGGTATCAAAGTACTGGAAGATTAGGATGACGAGCTCGAAAGGGGGAGCAATGCTGGCAAAAATTAAGCGAGATGGATTCATGTGGAAATATTGATCCTTTTCAAATACTCCAGACATGGGGAAGGGGCGTAGCCATCAGACATGACCCCTGAGATGTATGTCCTTGGCTCCCAATTAGATTCCGATGAAAGTACTGGTCACTCTAACCTGTAACAGGTGAAATCAGACTGTGAGCTCATACCAAGGGCTGAAATCCATGTTTGTCTCATACATAACGTCGGAGTTTCAACGACAAACGTACCTTTACACAAACATAAACCGAGACAACACTATGGCAGTATACACGAATCACCTCAATGACGCATAATAGGCGAGTAGATATATTAACCGCAGATTAGCTAGAAGAGAAAGGAAAGGGGAAAAGGAGTGAAAGCAATAGCTGGGAAAACGTGTACAATCGTTGGACCAGTCATGTGAGCCGAAATGTGATAGATGGGATATTTTGACCATAATGGCGCAGAAAGCAAAAAGATAGAAAGAAAGGATGAAGGCTATGTGAGTACTCGAACTTATTACTGTGTTTTCTTGACGTTGTTGGATACTACGACACCAACCACGACACCAACTATAATAAGGATAATGAGTATAATGATGAAGCAGATCCATCTCTTTTTCCTCGCTGCGCGAGCAGAGACTACTGCAGCTTCAGTATGTTTGAGGCTAAAGGTAAGATAAAACCAGTAAGCAAGAGAGGGCATATGATGGTGAAGTGGTATTTACCCTGCCTCAGTATCAACATTCACTTGTTGTGCGTGTGTTTCAATGGTGTTGATGGTATCGTCTTGTTGCTCCACCAGAACACTCATCTAAAGGATGGGGTCAGAAGGTATCCAGTAACCAATACCAAGTGGATTCTTACATCATTGAAGAGCTGTGCTAGTTCTGTAAGAGTCTTCTCAATACGCTTGATATCTTGGTGTCGTTCTTGAACTTCACGGTAGGCAGCTTTCGACTCTCCGTATCGGTTCGAGTTCATCAGCTGGATCAAGACATAAATGAGTAACAGTAACAAAACTCGGGGACGATATTACGTACTGCCTGTGCAAAGATTTGGCCGCCTTGTTCATCGTTCACGACCGCACGAACTTCTTCCGGAGTGGCATCGGGCTTGACTAGAGAGGTGTTAATACCAATTCAGTCTGAAAAGAGAGTATGCTTACCTATTTTGAATTGCCTCTCCATTCGGGCCTTGTATTTGGTCCGATAGTTTTTCTCTACCTCCTGGTAGCTTTGAATAGCTTCGACAAATTTTGACTTCACCAAACCAGTCTGGAAAGAATTCATCCTGGTGTTAGAGACAGTACAGGAACCGAATAACAGCTTGCGTGTACCTGTTGTTTTCTGATTTGCCCATCACGACCGCTTCCTCCTTTTCGCTCGAGATCCTTGATTCGCCTCTTGAGTTCGCCACTGAGTGCACGAGTATCTTCGACTAGGGCGTCTAACTGTGCCGCATTGTTTTGCGCAGCGACGTCGTCGATGTTGTTCAATGACCTAGAGTGTAAGTCCCCAATACGGGCAACATTGTCGTTGAAGGTACGGAGCTGATCTTGTATGGCAGAGATCTGTTACGATTGACGTTTCTCAGTCCTGTGGCAAATACAGGATATAGATTGATGGATCTACCTCTTCATAAAAGGCGGACATGTCATTGCCTCCACCGTTGCCACCATATTGATTCATGGCATAATTGTCGCCAGTATATCCCCTTCCGCCATCACCATAGGTTTCGGGTTGTTGTTGGTAAGGGTTGTCACTACGAAAGGACCGATGAGGCCGTGAAAGCCGCAGACTGGATTGAAATGAACTCACTATTGCTGCTGATACCCAGCATTGCCTTGTTGAGCCTATGTACAAGATAAATGAGATTATGCAATGCGGAGATAGGAAATACGGATTACCCTCATGGCAGCCAGCCTGTCTCTTGCCATGTTGTTCGGTGATTTTTTGAAGAGTTGGAAAAATTAAAAAGGAGAGGCGGAAAACAGAGGGGTTGCAAACGGGAAGATGTGGTGAGGAGTAGATAACCAGGCCTTGTGGTGGCTGTGGATGAAAACTGCGCTGACGGACGGAAGGCGCTGAAGGAAGGAAAGGAGAAAGATTGTCGCGCGATTTCCAACAAGGCGGTGTTATGCTCTCCATCTCGCCCTTATTCCGTTATCCCCGTCATTCCACGTTTTGTTCTCAGTTGCACAACATCACAACTACATTGGTAACTACGTCGCTATTGATTGTCTCAACAATGTCATCTAGAGTTCATGCCTCGAGAGCTGCACGGAGAACTTGAACTTGACGCTCCACCATCCTGCGGCTTGTTCCACCAATCGCATCTCGTCTCTCCACGCTAGCCTCAAAATCGAATACATTGTGAATATCTTGCTCAAACTTGTCGCTCAACCCCTGGTAATCCTGGAGGGACAATTCGTCCAATTGTACCTTTCGACTCTCCGCAAGGGCGACTGCGCGACCGGAGATGTGATGAGTTTCACGGAACGGAGTCTGAGAAAAATGGATCAGCGGGTTAGCCGAACATCAAATGAGGCGCCAATACTAGCTTACCCCTTTGCGGACCAAGTAGTCTGCCAAGTCAGTAGCTAGCATATCCATCGTAAGCGCCTTACGCATCTTCTCCGGATGTACCTCAAGGGTCGCGAGAACTCCCTCGGAGATCTTGAGAGACGCAGATACGTTTTCAACAGCATCAAAGAGTGGCTCTTTGTCCTCTTGCAAGTCTTTATTGTATGTTGATGGCAGGCCTTTGAGCGTTACGACGAACCCGGCCATCTATGATAACGGGGTAAGATTTATGACCCCGTTGAGCTTAAACTGGCGCTTACGTTACCGAATATCCTTCCAGTCTTTCCACGAAGGAGCTCCAAGGAGTCTGGATTTTTCTTTTGCGGCATGATACTTGATCCTGTGCTGCAAGCAATTTAGTCTTTGTGAGTATCAGACTAAAACGGAGGAGCTCACCTATATGCATCACTTAGGGTAACAAATCCAAACTCTGCAGTGGAATAAATGATCAAGTCTTCCGCCATTCTGCTGATATGGGTCATAGTCAAGGTTGACCACATCAGGAATTCCACTATGAAATCTCGATCACCGACACCCCATAAACTGTTCTCGGCAATGGAATCGAATCCCAGTTCCTTGGCAAGAAACTCTCTATCCACCACGAAAGGATTCCCAGCCAGGGCACCGCAACCCAGTGGTAAGACCGAAATCCTAGGGATCAGCTGCTTCAGGCGATCTAGGTCGTACTTGAACGAAGTGGCATGAGAAAGAAGCAGATGCGACCATCTGATGGGTTGTCCACGCTATGCGATGTAAGTGAGTAACTGGCTATGCAATTGCCATATATGCCTAACCTGCAAGTGAGTATATCCGGGCATGAGGTAGTCTTTCTCTTTATCAGCCCGTTCCACCATAACTCTGATAAGTCCCTTCAACGAGCTTTCAATGTCGCGGACCTCGTCCAACAGCCATAATCGCATATCAGTGGCAACTTGGTCATTCCTTGATCGACCTGTATGTAACTTGCCCCCAAGCGTGCCAATAAGCTCGCTCAGCCTCCTTTCATTTGCAGTGTGGATGTCCTCGTCATCGGGCTGTGGCTTGAACTGCATTGACAAAGTCAATATATGCTCCTTGATAAAGACGCTCTACACATACATTTCCGGATTTCCATTCTTCTCCAACCTTTTTCAGTCCTTCTATCATCTTATCCCTCTCTTCCTCAGTGAGGATTTTTTGAAGCGCAAGCGCTTTAGCATAGGCAATAGAGCCCCGTATATCGGCAGCATGCATTCGTTGATCATACCGCAGCGATTGATTGAACTCATGCATCCT
>WSUA01000224.1:6111-16622 GCA_019633455.1 Tulasnella sp. 419 | reverse complement strand
CTTGCTGCCACAGTCCATCCGGACCACGTTTCACGGATAAATCATGGCCATCTCGGAGAACTGGGATATCTTGTCCTTCTTTCAGATTGGAAAACGCCTTCCGACCTAGACGAGCTATGGCAGCTTCACGGACTTGGAAGTCGGCAATTTCTTTCCTGAGATGCTCGATCTGCGCAAAAAGGGACATTCTGTTATCAAGATATTATATGTAGCTTATTAGATAGCGAAGACGCACTAATCGTGGTATAGTATTGTAGAACTGATTGTCTTCATCGCACAGTAAACAAGCGTACGATTCTCGTCTTTCCCAAGCTGGCGACAGTGGATTAAGGAAAGGAGGAAGATCGAGAGAAGAGGTGGTAAGAGGATCGATGTCCAGCTGGGCGAACAGCTGCATCACAGTCAGATTTAAAGTTGGATCAAATGTTAAGCCAAGCGGGCCAGGAGATCCAGGCTTCCATGTCGTAGTAGTTACTTTTGACCATTCTCTCCATTGACAGCAGTCCCTATGCTGGAAGCAAGCGGGATACCAGGTCGGCTCTTGACAACGCGAACATTTGAAGACAACTGTAGCTCGACGGAGGTCGAGATGCCCTTCGCTGTCGAGAATATGGAATTCATAATTCAACAGACGAGGTGGGCCCGAGTTCGACTCGCGCCACTGCTTGTACGAAGCAGCGTACCACGTGGCCACTACGCTCTCGATTTCGGAAGTGCGTTGGGTCAGGAATTCAATGATCTCGGGTATTTTGTCCTCCCATCTTTCCTTGGTTATGGGGCCATGTTCGTCGTCGTCGATCAAGTCTTGGATAACTGGAATATCTCCCAATTGTTGAGGGTATCCACCAGGGAACAGTATATTGGGTGATAGTTTCGACTGTTGAAGGCGAAAGTTAACGTAGAACTGTTTCAATACTCTTGTCCGACTATCCACGCGTTCCTGACGCTCTCTTTCCAGTCTTCTCGGTTGGTATTCTGCCAAGAATTTTTCCAACTTTGGTTGAACATTGATCCAAACTGCCGAAGGGGTTAACTTGCAACCAATTCAAGCTTACGTGAAAACGCTTACCCTTCTCCGTCAACGGTTGATTTTTCTTGGTCAATGTGAACCACTCTCGGTCTTTAGGTGAATGCACTCGTGCAGGGAAATCCTTGGTTTCCCACCCTAGCTCCAAAAGCCTGTCCTTTATGCTGCATGGGTAAGATTGGTTGAATGAGCCGAGAGCTTGCCTAAGAAGCAATCTGCATACCTTTCTGACCGGGACTTACGAACATCCTCTATAGCCCTGTTCTTCTTATAACTTTCCTGGGAATGCCATTGTTTTAGCGCCCTGGCATGCTGGAAATCATTCTAAGCGGAAATAGCATGGAGCTTAGTGTTGAAGACTTACCTCTTGAATTGCTACAACCATCGGAGAACGAGATTCGATAAAGGCCGCCCGATCAGCTTCGTTCTCTAATTTCAACCACTCCTTTGAGAGCTTTGTCATTGTCTTTTTGGAACACCATGTGGGTGTACTCCATCGCCCTTCACCTGTTTTATAAGCTTTATGGTGAACGTAACCAGCAATTAGTAGGTCATTGTAGTTCGTAGGCTTTGATTCTACATACCCCGCACCGTTGGTAACATCTTCACGAGCTTGATCCGGTCTAGATGAGACATTCTTAATGAGCTGAGGAGGGCGTCGTTGATTTCGATGACGCTTGAAATTTATCAGATGGAGGAGTGCAGGACGAAAAACGACTACCTACTGAGAGCTGACGCAGCGTTTACAATATCTGCTGTAGAGGCCATAGTATACTCTCGTGGCTTTTGGGTTACCACAAACCTATAGTTCCCAACCACTGTGAGTAAATTTCGAGATAAACGTGATTCACGAGACTCACTTGACAAATTGTGGTGAAGACCAGTGCGGCGTACTGCGGTTCTGTCAAGAACTCAGGACAGTCGGGCATATCAGGCTCTTGACTCTGTCTCGCAATTCTCCATGCAGCCTTTGACGTTTTCGACATAACAACACAGCGTAGAGTTTTAGTAGTCCATGCTAGATGGAGGAGGTCCAAAGGGTGAAGGAGTGAACATATCTGGCGTTATGTCACAGCTCAACCATTGAAGTTACGACTAGCTACAAAGCATAGCCTACCTCCTCAAAGATATCAATCGGCATGTTCATCATGCCAGCCAGCCGTCCTTGACGTTTTCTAATAGCTTTGGGAGTGGTAACCGCCAAATTTGACTCATTCGTGGCGGCATCAGATGCTCCGTTTTCCCCCTTCGATGTGGTGGAGAGGGAACTATATTTGCCACCCTCTCTTTTCTGCCTTTTGCCTGGTCGTCCCTCCGCATTATGCACTGGGGTTATGAGGGATGGATGAGAGATGATGGTTTGAGCAACAAAGCAGCCTACCTTCTGAGCCATCGTCATCTCCAGATGAGAGGTTTCGCTTTAGACGCATTGCCCGAGTGGTGACCATGATGGATGAAGAGGTTTGCACCGAGATGGCTCCCACCTAGAGATGGTTCCTATATATCGCGCTTTTGCAAGTTGCGTCATGTGACCTGATTCCCATTTGTCCAAGATTCGATTCCCGCCGAACCGGTGACTCACCCTGTCACCTTGCGGTTCCGTTCCGTGTTTCAGAGCGATATGACGTAAACTCAGAGGCGGCAACTACATCTATCCTAGTTGATGAAGTTAAGGATCAAACGGGTAGGTTAGTCGACGTCTATGTGCTGCTGGTATATATCACACGCAATGCAGAGTTCTGATATAAGAGGGAGCAATCCTTAAGGTGTGGGATTTTGTTTGTCCCGTCCTAACAGTGAATGATCATTTGTGATCCATGATAGCTATAAATACTAAAACGAGCTCAGTGTATCTTCGATAGGCATGATTCTATGTAACCCCAACACACTCCATTGGGTTGGATTGCTGGCATAATGAAAGTGATTTCAATTGAACTCAATTTAACTATTGAATGACGTTTTATCTTGGGACAATTTGAAGCACCCTATCCACCTATAATTCTCCGCCTGCCAATACGGCGTCGTCGTCCACATCCATCAATGTGTCAACGGCCAATCCGGCTTGCATCTCCACTTGCTCCACCTCGGTGCATTTGACCGCTAGTTCCTTCTCTACGTCGATCCCGTGTCTATTATCATCGCTAAGTACTCGCTGAATGATGCATATAGAAACGGACATACTTCATTTTGACATGGTTTAACATAAGACCGATAGTGTAATATTTCTGGTTTGGATTGAATCATCCCATTGAGTACTGTGGCAGTCGCGAAACTTCCATTCACTCACCTCTCTACGGACTTTCGGACATAGGAGGCACTTGTAATTGAGCCCTTTTTGAAAATATTTTGCCGTAATGGAATAGTATTCCGGAGAATAATATTTTTGTACCCGGAGCGTGAAAGAATTGTTTCTTTCCCTAATGACTGTAGCTTCATCCCATGTAACACGTCGCCACAATGCAGTTGGAGTACGGATCACAGATAGATCGTGGTCGTTTCGGAGTGTCGGGGTCTCCTGTCCTTCCTCCAGCTTGGAAAATGCCTTCCGACCTAGACGAGCAATAGCACCTTCACGAACTTGAAAGTTGTCAATTTCTTTCCTGAAATGTTCGATCTATGTAGAGGGGGTGTTGTGGTCAAAATAACATCGAGGTAACATATTAATGTTGCAAGAAAAATTCACCAATTGTGGCATACAGCCCAAGTACTTATCATCATCATCGCAGAACAAACAAACATAATTTTCCCGTGTCACCCAAGGAGGCGAGAGAGGATTGAGTGGAGGAGGGAGATCAATAGACGCGATCGTTACAGGATCTATGCTCAGCTGGGCGAGGAGGTGTGAAACAGTCAAAGTCAGTGTTGGATCGAATGTCAAGCCTAATGGGCCAGGACATCCAGGTTTCCAATTTGAGCTGGTGACGGTTGACCATTTTTGCCATGAAAAGCAATCCTTGTGCTGGAAGCAAGCGGGATACCACATCGGCTCGTCACAACGTGTACACTTGAAAACGACTGTGGCACGACGGAGGTCGAGATGTCCTTTGCCGTCAAAGGTGTCGGATTCGCGATCCGATATAGGAGGGGCTCCCGGTCGAGTCTTGTGCCACTGCTTGTACGAAGCAGTGTACCAATTGAGCAGTTTCTTCTCGATTTCGGAGGTACGTTGTGTCAGAAATTCAATAATCTCCGGAACCTTTCCCTCCCACCGTTCCTGAGTTACAGGCCCATGGTTATCATCCTCTATCAAATCTTGAATGGGCGCAATATCTTCTACTCGTGAATCATCCCATCCACCAGGAAATAATATGTTGGGTGATTGCTTGGAATGTTGTAGCCAAAAATTGTAGTAGTACTGCTTCAGTCCCATTTTCCGAGCCGCCATGCGCTGCTTACGCTCTCTCTCCAGTCTTCGTTGCTGATATTCCATCAAAAAGTTCTCAAGCTTGGGTTGAATGTTATTCCAAACTGGTTTGAGGACTCAGTCAAGAATCTGTTCGCCCTTCGGTGTGGACGCTTACCCCTCTCCGTCAACACCTGATTCTTTTCTGTCAGTCTGAACCACTCTCGATCTTCAGAAGTATACACTCTTTTAGGAAAATCATGGATTTCCCAACCCAGCTCCAAGAGCATCTCTTTAATGCTGGGCGGATAATGGCTGGTTGAGCTAATCAAGAGCTTACTTGATCAGGGGGTCTACGTACCTTGTTGACCGGGATTTACATACATCCCTTATAACCTGGGTTTTCTTGAAACTTTCTTCAGATCGCCAGCTCTTCAGTGCCACGGTATGCTAGAGATTATTCTAAATGCAAGTAACCTCAAACGCCACACTGGGCACTTACTGTGCGCATTGCCGTGACCATTGCAGTGTGCGATTCAATGAAGGCAGCCCGATCTGCTTCACCTTCCAATTCCGACCACTCCCTTGAGAGCTTTGTGAACGTCCTCTTGGAACACCACGTAGGCGTAACCAAATGCCATTCACCAGTTTTTTGAGCTTTGGACGAAATGGTAAGTCGCAATCAGCCTGTCATCCGCTGACTATACGTACCCCGCACCGTCGGTACGATATCCACGAAGGTACTCAATGTAAGATTAGAAAAATTCAAAGAACCCAGAAGCACATCATTGACTTCGATGACGCTTTGGATTTATGAGATGGGGAACAATGTAAAACGAGAGAGGGGTAACTCACTAGGAGCCGACGCATCGTCCACAAAACCTACTGTAAAGCCCGTAGTAAACTCTCGTGGCTTTCGGATTGCCACACTCCTGTGGGTTGCAGGTTAAATCAACGGGGATAATTCCGATTGATGGGACTCACTTGACAAACAGTGGCAAAGACTAGTGCGGCATAGTGCGGTTCTGTTAAGAACTCAGGACAATCGGGCATATCGGGCTCTTGACACTGCCTAGCAATCTTCCATACAGTTTTTAATGACTTCGACATAAGGAAAGAACGTAGCACTTTGGATGCCCATGCGAGGTGGAGGAGGTCCAGAGGATGAAGATGTGAACATATCTATGGGCGCCACTCAGCTCAGGCATCGAATACAGAGCAAGCTCCAGCACGTCGCCTACCTCTGCAAAGATATCTACCGGCATGTCCATTATATGATCCAGCCTGCCTAGACGCTTACTTACAGCTTTTCGAGCGGTAAGCCTCAAACTAGAATAATTTGCGGCATCAGATGGCCCTTTCGAGCCACCATCTCTTTTCAGTCGTTTTTCTGGTCGTCTTTCCTCGTTGTGCGCTGGGTACGGCGCTGGCATATCATGAATGGTTGAGGAGTGAGCCTCGATGAAGAAGTACTTTGACCTACCTTCGATATCCATATCGGATGGTAGCAGCTTTAGTTTCCTACGCATTGTACGAGTGGTTACTACTGAAGCTCGTACTGAGAGGGCTGAGATGGTGGGGTGGTTGTAATACAATATCAATTGATCCTGTATCATGTGACCTGAGCTCCAAAACGTGTCCATCTCATTCTGGGCTGGTAACTCACCCCCTCGCTATGTAATGCTTATTGAACACTATTTTGAGCTCATTTCAGCAGCAAGCGGTGGGCGTGTGCAATGCGTTAGCAAGCTACCGCCATTGTTGGTACCCAGATACGTTTCAGTTTTCGTATCTATGTAATTCGAATGCATAGGTCTATGCTCGTCCACCCGGAATGTACAAAGCGTCAAGTAGACCAAAGTGAATGGACACCCGAGATCACATCGCATATGTCATAGTATTCATACATGAATCTACTTTAATATCGACCAACGATCATACAAACTATCCCAAATGAGTAATCCTCGCCATTAAGCCAAATGTCGCAAGTTAGACTTCTACTGTATAGCCGCATCCTTCGCTTCTAAGCCTCGGAGATACCTCTTCAGCCTACGTATGTTCTTCTGTTCAGTCGAAATGACGTCCCACCCCATCGCTACGGCCTCCTCCATAGGAAACTTTCGACATAACTCGATTGCATTTTGGGCATATGTAATCGCTATCTCCCAGTCCTTCATCGCGGCAGCCGCTTCGGAATAATTTCCGGTGCAAAGCACCATTTCTTGATATGCTCGTTTAATCGCATCGGAATTTTCTATGACGCCTTCCAAACCTGCATTTTCTGGATCCATTCCGAAGGAAACGACCGCCTGCGCCAACTGCATAGCCGAGTCATATGTTGGCTTTGCGAGATTGGGTTTATTCGCTATGAGGGTGTTACCCAGCTCCCTTCGTTGTGGTATGCGTCTATTAACACACAGACGAATGAGTTTCCCGATGACCTTTGAATCCACGATTTGGTATACGTGGTAGAGAGAAGGAAGAGGGGTACTGATGTATTGATCCTCTAGTGGGATTTCAATAGATTTCCTCATTAGGTCGAGATTGCATCCCCGCTCTGCAAGACGCTTCAGTACCCTGAACAACAAAGTCGGACCCATCATAGTCTCCGGTGGTATATACATTTGAAGTTTGCGGACGAGCGAATCATTAAGCCCCAGTTGATGTTGCGGTCGAAGTTGGACTTCATAAATGTGACGTTGCTGCCTGATAGTCTCCGTTTGGCGGCCGCGCGCTGGGTCTCTTCGTTTCGCTGCATTCACCTCGGCTTCAGTAGGTGCCCTACCACAAGCGCTGTATGCAACAGGCAATATAGTGAATAGGACCCCAGTTGGCACATCCTCAAGCAGAGCAAAGTTCATCATGATTCGAAGGCTGCATATTCCCAGAGCGCCAGCTAAACATATTGTTTGTAAATTTGGTAATAATATGAAAGATTTATCACAACTCACCCGTCCTCATTTCTATTTTTGCCATTAGATTCTTCGCCATGTTGTAGTAGCGCCCACCCTCATCTTCTTGCATCAGCCTAGATGGAAACAGGAGAACAGATCAAATTCATCCGTTTGTTTGCACGGAGGCACGAACCCACTTGAATATTGAGCTTGCATCAGCAAACCCTGCTTTTCCTCTTGCACAAACAAGATGTATCATGGCATCTTCCCTTGCCAGGAGAATTCGATTGCATTGAGTGGCGGCTCTAAATTCAATACTGTCTTTGTTCATCAGATTGTTAACTGGGAACATCATGAAAAAACACAGCAGCATAATAGCGCTGCTGTCGCTTTCTAGGAAGAATAGTTACGCGGGATTGAATATTCGTGATCCATAGTGCTAACACAAATCACTTACTCTTTTTAGGGAAAAGTTTTACTCTGGCATAGGATGAAAGGGTGAGCAAATTGTCGAGAACCTCCGGCGATGTAATTATTATGCCAAGAATGTCTTTTTTTGTCAAGGGCTCCTTTCTCCATAGTAGATCTATGCAAGTCGACATAGCCGCGTCTTGAGTATTCACAAACCATGAGGACGCGTTTCGGATCGCTTCACATAGGACGATTTCTCCTCGTTCCTCGCAATTATCGTCGGCGTATAGTGCAGCTGAACATCGGGTGCCAATGATTTAGCTTAAATGAAAACCGTATCATTTGCTTCGACCGACCATGCATGTAGAAATTGCTCGGCTCTAGCAAATCTTTAACTAAATCCTAATTCATTGGGTTAGATTGAAACGAGGGGTAGCGTCAAAGGACTATGATGGAAATTGAATTCACCTCGTTGCTGCAAATGCTATATCTCGTGGAAGCCACTAAGAACGAGGCAATTTCAGAGATAGTGAATTCTTCCGCTAGGCGCCCGCGAGATGTCAATTCTTGTAAGCAGACCGCAGCGCAGGCTTTTTGAATTATCTTAGGACTGTAGCAAAGAGCCTAAAATATTCAATTGGAGGATATTAGCTCACATAGCTTTACATCACCAGAAGACATGATCTGACCTTCAATAGAATACTATATCCGTCCAAGGCCATGAACTCTTTGTAGACCATTGGTCTTTGAGATGCATCCCCATACCGGCTAAGGCAAGAGATGATCTGAAAGGACATATAGCTTGCAGGGCTGGGCTCGTCTGCATATCGTTCAGATACTCGCAACATACATCCCACAATGCCGGCAAGTAAACATTGGGTAACGAAACGGTCATAGAGTCGCCGCTTCGAGTTCTGGGCTTGGTGAATGCTATTGTTGATGCACTGGATCAGTATACGCCGGGTATTCTTGATCCAATCTACGACAAATATCCTGGTCACTTCTCCCGCATAGAGGCGATGAAACGCTTGTGGCAAGCGTTCCTCGAACCGAGGATCTGACGCGACATAAAATTGGTACATCACTTCCCATTCTAATTGTGAGTCAGTATACTTTGATGGTTCCATCATCGTAGTCATTGGTAAGGTTGATGTTGTGGTTGCACCGGGTGGATGATGGCGTCAGATGGGGACTTGGTTCAAATTGAAAGGGTATCTCATAGTATACAGGAAAGGAAGTATACGTGTTGAGATCTGACTCGACGGTGGCAACGTGAAAGCGAACAAACACCACTCGATTATCACATCGATATGCACTAATACTGTAACCGTGTCGTAGTACTTATCTGACGGTTAAATATCTGGTCTACCAGCAATGGTTAAGGAGTTCATCAGCCAGCTCACCCTCCCTTGGAAGTCGCTGCTCAGATCACATGAACGACAGCGCTTAACAGTTGGACCAGTCCTGCATCCTGTTCAAGCGCTTTTCTCGAAAGCACTTTGGGTTTTCCAGTGCTTTGATTACTACCGGAGGTGCGTCTGAAACATACGTCCAGGTCCTATGATACCTACAAGTATATCTTTGCGCCTAGGAGCACGCCTTACAAGCGAATCATCATGGTGATGCATGGAATCGGATGTGGTAATAGTAACCAATATGTTGGCATGTCATTTGGCGACGGATGGGTAAGCGAAACCTGCCCCTGAGTGTTACATATATGTGAGGTGTTTGGTTAAGTGATTTAAGGAGACCTGGGTTACATAGATGTGACAAGTTTTGTCCAAAACTCTTGAGACCCACTGTATATGTAAGTCTCTGGCACGCCATAAACCACATGAATTGGAAAACCTTTACTATATAAGGTAACTCTGTGTTTCTGCATCGCTTTATATCATAACTGTTTCCTGTGTTTGCGATTCGAAACACGCTAGAGATCTCATGGTTTTCGGGTCAGAAACATCTGTTTATGTTTCGTATGTGAGAGGGCACGTTTTATCTATGAACTATAGCACGGGATGCAAACCCTTGTTGTCGGATCCCTCTCGCCAGGGCAACCTGAAACTCCACAGACATTCATCCAAACAAGACATTGAAACGCTCGATAGGACTGGGTAATGCCACCTCTCGGGCCATCAGAAAACAGGGTATAAATTAAAGCGATAACAGCATTCGAGTCATTATCGTATTCTCCTTCACTAGAACTTCAAGGCACGTCAATTTCTCACTGCCTTACTCTACTTGTTGATCGATGACCCATCTTGTCCCACAGATGAAATTGACCATCGTAGCCCTTTGCGTTTTCTTGCCTTCGTTCCTTCCTGCTGTTTTCGCTGGTCAGAAACTTGGCAAACAAACACTAGTGGATTCAAGTCTTCCAGAACCCGATGCTGCTGCCAGGGAATCTCGCCATTTCTCTCTCCTCGCGGTCGAGGAGATACACCCGACAAATAAGGATACATCATATCGAGCAGTAAGTGAATTTTTGCATGAACCAATAAAAGACGCTGATTCATGTGCTCCAGTACTTAAAAATCCACGAGGACAAAGTCGGGACTTGGGAGTCGGACGACGCGGAATTCGCCCTCTACGAGGGAGCACTTGTTGGGAAACCCGAAGCAGCGAGTCAGGGGTGGAAGTATGCCTGTGTTCGTGAGACAGGTGCAAAGCAAGGCCTTCTCAGCTTGACTCGTACCGGACGCTCTGGGCGTGAAGGTGTCCCCGGATGTACGGCCTGGAACGAGTTCAATCTTGAAACTGTTGACTCGGTTGTTGAAGAGGAGAATGTACAAGTGACTAAACTCCTCTATAATGAAAGTGATACATTTTATCAATGTGA
>WSUA01000223.1:0-15029 GCA_019633455.1 Tulasnella sp. 419 | reverse complement strand
CTCACGCACTATGTAGACCAAGGAGAAATTTGCAGGAATCTGCTCTTATATCTTATTGATAACAATTACCTCTTCAACGGCTATTCGACAGCACAACTCAATACTCACTATGGATTCGACACTGCGTTAATGTCCAGCATCGAAACCCCTGTTGAAAACCCATTGCACCCTGCAGTAGTGGTAGACGAAGCCAACAAGACCACTACCGCAACCGATACATTCCATCCCAACTCCACCGCGCAATCTGCCAACACCAGGAAGATTCTGGTGGAAAATCTTCATTTCCGTCCTGAGCAGATTTCTGATGAGGATACGGAGATCGTGTTATGGGCATGCCAGACCGTCGCGACCCGAGCTTCGAGACTGAGTGGATGCGCAGTCGCAACAGTGTTTGAGCAGACTGGCATGAAGAACAAGGAGGGAACGGTTGATGTTGGAGTTGATGGTAGCATGGTTGAATTTTACCCATTCTTTGAGGAGAGGTTAAGAGAGGCCCTTGTCAGCCTTATTGGTGCAGAGGGTAATAAGAAGGTGGTCATTGGACTTGCAAAGGATGGAAGTGGAGTGGGAGGTTGGTTTTATTCATGTTCCTCACCTTCCCGACTCTTTTCTGACTGCCTCTTTTCATCGAAATAAGCCGCTCTTGGAGCTCTGCAAGCTAAGAAGCAAATGCAAACCGCTGCCGAAACACCCAATACTGTTCCAACAGAACAATTGACCGGAGAAAGCCTCCCAGTTGTGACATCGTAGTGAAGTGATGGCTATTGGATTTCCATCAGAGCGAGATGTGCGTATCTTCCTTCTCTGCGTTAGTAACATATATCTTCCACTTGATCCCTGTCTTCCAAGTTTTATTTCTGTTATCGCATTTCATTGAGAAAGAGTCTATGTCTCTGATTTGTTAAGGGTAGTACAATAATGAATTTTGCAATTTAAACACGGAGTGATTTTTTGGATATCAAGTCAAATGATTCACCCTGTTAATTGTGGCACAGATGATCATGGTCAAGAGGTGCTGAATCAGCTGCGGCACGTGACGTATCTCACGTCGAATTTTGTTTGACCTCGGGTGTAAACGGATTTGACAATTGACCACACGAAAACACTTTCCCTCCTTCTTCCTACCATCGTTTTCCCCCCAAGGTTGGCTAAATCTATCACATCTCGCTGCACATTGAAGTATGCTTACGGTACTCTTCATCACATCAGCTCAAAAATGGCCTCTAAAGCTGTTACAAACGCCGCTGTCGTGAGTATTTCGCAACGTGTTGAAGAAAAATGAAAGTCTTAATTCCAATCATTGATACATTACATCTACAGGACTGGACTCGTATTTATGGCTCTCTAAACCTCGGCAAAGGTAGCCCAGTCATTCAGCACTCTTGAAAGGAACAAAATTTCTGATGCCGTGGTGTTTTCCAAATTTCAGAGACAGTTGCCTCCTTGCAAGCTTTCCGTAAACGCAACACTGATGCGCACCGAGTCAACAACACCCTCAAGGCACAATCTGCTACAGTAGACATTGGTCATTATCGCAAGATTCTGAAGAACCAGGCGGTCGTAGACGAGGCTGAGAAGATTTTGAAGGAGTTCAAGCCTGTGACGTATGATGTTAATGAGCACGTCAAGGCCATTGAAGCATTCGAGGCTAAGGCTGTGAGTATCATATATTGTCTTCTCGATTCGACTCCGTTCTAATGCCATATTTGCTCGTCTTCTATGTTCGGTATTGGAACGATTCGAATACCCCTAGGTCGCCAAAGCTGAGGAGACAAGCAAGAAGATCGATCAGGAACTCAAGGATTTGCAGGCTACATTAGCAAACATTGAAGAAGCTCGTCCATTCGAGGATCTTACGGTACGAAGCCATCCCATTCCATCGACACCTCGCTGTCAATTAATCTTCCTACCATTTATCATAGGTTGATGATGTCGGAGCTGCCCGTCCAGAAGTACTGAAGGCAGTTGAAACAATGATCAGCAAGGGTAAATTCAGTGTGCCAGGTAAGTCCTTGAACGCATCATACCCTACCTGAACTATCCTTACACCTATTTTTCCTCAGGCTACAAGGAGAAATTCGGAGACACCGCCCTCATGTAAACATCCTTCGGAACTTTTTATCAAAATTCTACTTAGCGAGAGGAGGAATAGAGACTTCACTCGTTTTTCATCACTAATTCAACTTCGTTGAAAACATATCTTCTTGTGTGTCGTATTGAGTCGTTATTACGTGGAGAGTGTATCCAGGGGGCTGAACGTGTGTTATATGTGCGAGACTGCGATTAGAGCAATGCAACCTGGTTTGCGGGCGGCTCATTGCCAATCTGCTCATCTGAGCCCGCACATAGGACGGTCGAACGGGCTTGCAAATATACATAAGCGCCACTCATTATTGAAAATCAATGCATAAGATTGACATGGGAGTTGTGTTAGAAGGACGACATGTGAAGGGACATTGTAGTACTAATAGACGCAAATTGAAATGAATGTAACATAGATATTGAAAGAATCGAAGCCGGTTCATATTTCCTTCCTTCACAACAACTTCATAAGCACAATACAGAATACAGTTGCAAGTAAATGAACAAAGTCAGATGCAAAAAATAGATAAAAGAGTGATTGTTTATAAGGCAATTCCGGAAGGCGATGTTGTTCCCATGATGCCGGAGATGCCTCCAGAGAAAGAGAACGATTTGGGTTTGGGAGGGTGATCGTATCCCGAATACATGCGGATGGGATTGATATTAGAGAGGGAACCGCCAGAAATGGCATTGCTTCTTGTCCTTGTAGGGCGAATTCTAGTCGGTTCCGGTGGTGAGCTAGGTATAGATGCGGCGCTGCTGACTGTGGATGTCGGGGAGGTCGAAAGAGGGGGAGCTTCAAGATCGTCCCAGTCTTCATCCTTTGTCGCGTTATCGGCAGCAAGTCGAAGATTGATTAGTCGATTTGAACAACTATCTACATCATCCATTGGTATAGGGGAGTGTGCCTTTTCTACTTGAGGCAGGGGCACTAGTGGAGGCATAGGAGAGGCGAGGATTGAATCCTGTGTCATCCATGGGATATGAGGAGGTCGGTCTGGTAATGCGAGATGCGTTGGAAAACCGGCAGGAATACTTTCATCTAGGGTTGAAATTATGCTATGGAATCCTGAAGACACACTTGAAGCGCTATCAGAGTTCGTCAGACGGTGGCGAATTCTCCTGGGAGTGATGATCCGGCGAGGTGCTGGAGCAATGAACATAGACATCGAGTGATCTTGGACTTCAGGAGTTGTAGATCTTGGTGAGTACCATGACGCTATACAGTAATGGTTGAGTTAGCGGAAGATATGAAACGGAATTGTTCTTACCATGAGAATGAGGTGAAAACCTCGTAGCTCCTGGAACCTTGCGTACCAAAGGTTCAGCTTCGTCCGCTTCCCTTCCGCCGTCAATCTTCATATCTACATCATCATCACATCGGAATCTCTCCCGCTCGCGGGATTCTCGATCCAACTTGCGACTCCTCCGCATAACTTCCTCTACATCCGCTCGCATAAAGTCGATCATCTCCTCTGCCCTTTTCAGGAGGCTGTTCATGTCACCGAATACTCTTGGTATTGTGACCTTCTTTGATGAGCCCACAGGCGATGACGACCTTCTTGAGGGTCGTGCGGTAGACCTTGATTTCTTAGGTTTGATTGATGGAGCGGGGTCTTGGTTATCCGGGTCTGTAATGTATGCGCCCGGTTGATCAGGAAGCGGTGTCACTACTTGATGAAACCTAGCAAGCAGCTGGAGGAAATCGTTGTGTGATGAGACAGAGTTTACCGCGGGTGGCGCAGATTCTCCTCTAACAACGGGATGATGGCGATGTGACTGGGAGCTTGACACGAGAGCTTGCGAATATGCCTCCTCTGCTGTTGGATTCATGTCGAGTGACGAGAATTCATGTACGAGGTTGGATATCGAAGGATGTGAAGCAAACGAATGTTGTTCGAGGTCGGACATAGCTGCGGAAAGAGTGAGCGCTGGTGGTGGCAGAATGTGGAGAGATGGAACGTATTCAGTGTGGTGCATGCACCACAGGGATATATAAACAAAAATACCACAAATCTATTGTGATTCGGTATTCAGATGACGAGAATAGGGTCGCACTGGAATCCTATGTGACAGGGAGTGAACCAGTGTCAGAAAACAGGGGGGAAATTCGCTGACGGATCTCAATGATAGAGATGAGTTGATTCACCTAATGTACTCCTAGAAAACAAAGTTCAACTGAAGGAAGGAGGCAGCGAGGCAGTTTTTCACAAAAAGGCCTCTCAACGGGTCTGGAGTGAGGGAAGATTATTTGATGCGGATGGAAAGCATGAGGCAATCGATGATCACGGCGGTAATTCCCCGAGATCACGTGACCATAATGCGCGCCTCTTCAGCCACCAAAAAGGGTTTTTTCGCCCGCGATTGACTTTTCGACCAAAGCAATGCACATCCTGTGGGCGATTGCTTTTGGCATCCTTACTCAACTCTCTACACTCAATGCTGCCTGTATTGACTCTGGAGATCACGAGACTCTAAACTCACTCCTTTCACAAGGCAAGTCTATTTTACACACTTGAACAGTCGCGTCAACCTTATCCCGTGCTTGGACCAGGCGGGCCTGGCACGATTATCTCCTTGTGTCCCAACGCTGTTTTCAAGCTCTCAGAAGAAGTGACATTTACCGCAAAGGACCAGGAGATCTCTACAGAAGGTTATCCGGACGATGACAGTCGCGCTTTGTTGGTGGTCGATCATCCAGATTTGATCACGGCGATTCGGTGAGTTCTAGGTCATTTACACACCTCTTATCTAAAATGCTGATTATCATGATAGAGGCGACTGCCGTCGATGCTCGGGCATAAAAATTCGAAATATCGCGATTGAAGGTAGCCGCATGCGTTTTGGGCGGTCGGCCAGTGGAGAACCTCTAGTATTGCTCGGTAATAACCAACACCAGTCCATCGATCGATCCAAAATATTTGACGCCAGGTAACCTTACAGTCGCCTTCATTTTCATGTCTCTTACTCTATTCTTCTGAAGGGGTTCGGCACTTGTCCACGTTCGTGAGGGAGATTTGCTCACTTGTAATGGCGTGTCGATTACGCGAAATGAACTGGTGAGTCCTGGCAGCACCCTCGCAACTTAATTTTTCTTTAAACCTTGAGATCCTCAGGGCCCATCTGGAGAAGAATGGATTGAGGCCATAGATGGTCCAGAGCCTGATCTAAGGTACAGCTAGTTCACCTTGCCGACTGTCATCGGTGTTGATGAATTTTTGTTTTCAAAGCCCATATGGACCGCCATTGTCAGATGGTATTACTATTGCCTGCTATGACAGCGATGTTTCCCAGAATGTAAGATCTATGCCCTGCACCACGAAAAGTGTCTTATTCTACTTCTTGATAGACAATTACCGATGTTACCGGTGTGGGGATCATCGTATTCGGAGCGCCCGGGAGTGTTGTATACCACAACACTTTAATAACTGAAGGCACGACCTCCTTCGGTGGTATATTTCTCGTCTCTCCTTTACCATTCGGCGGTAATTACACTGGTACGGAAGTTTTCGACAACACGATCGAATCTATAGGCCCAGATGCCTATGTACGCGTTGGGATTGGAATGGGTACACCTGTCTGGACGGATGATTTTGGTACTATCCTCTACAATGGTACCGTCAAGAACAATGTTGTTCAAGGTGATGGCCCTTTTGGGTATGGATTTGTTATGGCCGGTGTCAGCGGCTTCACAGTGGAGGATAACATCTCAAAGGCGAAATACTCCGGGGATATGTTGAAATGTCCCAAGAAACCTTCCAATACGCCTCCTTGTCCATTCCTCTTCAACAGCACCAGCTCTGAAGGCGTGTTTCAACCGGACTTCGTAGATGGTGCGATTCAGTTTGGTACGTCAAAACAAGTAAAACCCTACGTTCAATGAGGCTGATGATTATTATCTTTACAAAAGTTGTGTGCGTAAGCACCTACGAGGCGAATCTCAGGTCAGAGCAGACGTTGCCGCCTCTGGATTCATCTATCGCTTCCGAAGAAACTGCGAAACCCGAGGTATGTGTCTTATGTTGCTTGTTTGTCTCCTGGCTGATAGTGTTGGTAAAGACTATCTCGGTCCACGCTTCCAAATCCTCTTGGGAAACCACAGTTGAGCAGGCCGAGGCTCATATGTTGGGTCTTATAGACAACGTGCGCCAGAAAATGGAGTTTCAAACACGTCTCGCTCGACATAATTCCCCGTATAGCGGAGACACCTCTGATGCAGAGATAAAGTGAGTGACTTCACCTTTTTCAAATAGGTGATTATGTCTGACCTTATATAAGAAGGCAACTGGTTGCGATGAACAAGTGGCTGTCGAAATTGGAGCGAGAAGATAAGGAGATGGCGCGTGCTATCGATTCTGCCAAGATATCCATAGTCTCATTGAAAAAACTTGAGCTATCTGTCAGTTTGCATCATCTCTGGATTTGATTTCACTACTCACCCAATGTTTCTTATTAGAGCCCCACTAGGCGCATCATCACTTTTATAAAGGACCCGATAATGCTCGGTGCTGCTGTGATCATTCAGCTTCTGGTGGCTATCTTGATTTTCGTCGTTCGGGGACGCGGAGTTGCCGGAACGATCAGAGTTTTTCAAAATCGTCGACGCTCAAACTCCAACGGCTATCTCACGAGAAAAACCTACGGCAGTATATGACATCTTCACAATGTGTTTTTCCTTTCTAGAGTTCGCTTACTTTATAACATTCCCAAAGTTCTACCTACTTTAACATTTCTAGTACCACTGTTTCAATTGACGATGCACAATAAATTCCTCTAGTTGCTCATACTACTGTTCTGCTGCGTCGAATTCCTCCAGTGCCCCCAGGATCTTGTCAGCCTCACGTATCCCGGACGTGTATGCTCCATGTACTGAGGCAAAGTGGTTCATTGAGGTGTGCTCTCCAGCAAAGAAGAACCGTCCCCAAAGCGGATGTCCCAGCTCCTCCAGATCCAGTGGTGATCCTCCATTGCCCTCACCAATCAATGATGGATCCTTTGCAATATCGCTAGGACCACGCGGTGATACGTCATCCACTTTGTTGATCGGGAGATATGCATAGGAGCCCCGAGAGAAGGGATCAGATCTCCATCTTGTGCAGAGTACCTTCACCGGTTTTGGAGGTACCGAACGTGGCGAAACGTATTGATTGAAGATGTTTTCAGCCCAATTGCCGATCTGATGGTTGTCGTATAACTCTAGTCCATCCGCCGTATATCCCCCAATGAAGAAGGCAACTGCAGGTGTCTTGGCCAGTTTCCAGAGATTGAGCACGTAAAGGGCGCGTGAACCAGGATGTTCCTCTCGGGATAAACGGTAACTTGCGTTTCCTAACGGTCCTTCGATATGGTTGGGATCGGCAGGGTTGGGAAGGAACATCCAATCGTCGACATCCTTTGCCCACCAAGGTTCGTTGTAACAGAGAACTACTTTGTTCAGAATACCGAATCCAAGGCTCTCGATTGCCTCTACCCGACGGAGTGGGAGCGGTGGCGAAAAGTTAGGTGGATTGTACTTCAATACGCCGAGTGGGATGGTGATGAGTACTAATGGGGCCTCGTAGGTTGAGAGCTCAAAATCTTGGCCCTTGGAGGTTGGTGAAGTTTTGACGATAACCCGGGTGTCTGAATTTTGGGGATCAGAAAGAGTATCAATCACATCTAATTGTGTAGCTCGCACCATCCGCAGTTGGATCTCCACTCAATTGGATTGAGATAACCTCTTCGTTTAGTCGTATCTCGGAATTATTTTTGATCTCTCTTGCAAGCCAGTCTATGATCTTGGAGTACCCATCGGAGACATACGCATCTGGGCCTTGAGTTTCTTGCTCCCACCCCCACCATTGGAACGAGATGTTATCCAGTGAAGCACCTGTCCAACCATCGAGCGCTCTCGCGGCCGCTTCTGCATAGAATCTTGCTGGAGAGATATTTTCATCAGGAAGATTGTCGTACAGCGGTGATTCGGGATGGAAAAGTGGTTCCGCCAACGGAATTGTAGAATGAGGGATTTCGTCTCCATACTGCGCTTCCTGGCGCAATACCCCGAAGATAGTTGTCATTACCTGCAGAAAGGATCAGAACCATTGATGTGTTGTGTCTCGTTTGGGGGATGAAATGAGACCCACGTTGGTTCGGATGAGCGTTTCAAGCTCTGGATCTAGGGGATTATTTCCTGTATGATCCAGGGTCTTGCGTCCCTGATGTGTCCCAACGTATAGTGGCTATTGAAATATAATTTGCTGAGTTTTGATTATCAAGATGTTGCATTCCATCTTACCAGTTTTAGGTCCTTGGCTAATCTTGCTATTGGATTCCCAAAGATACCATGGATGAAACTTGCACCTAGGTCGACATTGTGCTTCCCGTCTGTGGATCGATATGTATGAATGCGCCCTCCTAGACGGTCTCGCGCCTCGAGTATCAAGACCTTGCGACCCGCAGCGCAGAGTTGCCTTGCCGCTGCAAGACCGGAGATGCCGGCGCCGATCACAATAACGTCTGGTTTCAAAGGCATGTCTAACAAGATTCAGACTGACGAAGAGAGTCGCTTAAGCCCCTAAAATTGATAAAAACAAGGATGTCAGCCGAATATTATTGAAGCTGGGGAGAGCTCTATGAGTTGTCTAGATGATTGTCCAATTTAGTTGCATTCCCGCGTCGATGTTTGCTTACAACGGACTTCACCCCTCCGCCTACCCCGCGCTAACTATACTATCTTCCCGAACTACTCTTTGCTAATTGAATGTGCACTGTATCATCGCTTCATTTTTCCGTAGCTATTTCGACAGAAGCTTGTGGTCGACAGTAATTGCAAGCTTCTTCCTTTCCATGCACCAGACCCAAATCATGTCATTACCTACCAACCCCACCCCCATGATCGCAACTTCAGCTCCCTAGTGTCTATTCTAAGCACACAAGGTGTGACCACATGATTGCCAATTCGTCGACACAAACAACAACTGGATGGATGACGTGACGTCACCACGGCCCCTCATGTTAGAAAGAAGTTCGACTCTCCACAAGTGTGGAGTCCGACTCGCGCATTCCACGCTTTCAAGCTTCAAATAGAAGATTAGACTGTGCATTCTGCTCCTTGATTGGAGCTTGTCAAACGTCATGCTCGCTCCACTCCCAGAGTATAAAGACGCTTGCCGCTCGACCAGATCTCTTCATCAAACTTCCACACAACTACTTGAACGCAAAATCACTACTAAACATGTTCGGATCTCGCTCTCGCACTGCTCGTACCTCCCGTACCCGTACAACCACTACGCGCCGTAGCTTCTTCCACCGCAAGAACCCTAATCGTCAGGCGGCTGGATACAAAGTGAGTAAAACATTTGATTATCGTCGGAACGTTTGTAATAATCATGCGCGTTGATTAGGCTGCCCTCTCCAATCCCAACACTACATCAGATGGACGTGCCCATGCCAAGCATGAGCTAAAGAAGATGGTATGTGAACTCTCTAACGCGAGTAAAACGTTTGGAAGATCTGACTATCTCGTTTCTTGTACAGGGTCGTGGACGAGAGGCTCATGTTCCCATTTCTACTCGTATCAAGCACTTCCTTCACATCCGCGGAGGAAGGCATACTCGCACAACCAGGACCCGAAGATATTAAGATACGATAATATTGGACGTTATACCCGAACTGGAGTTTACAAAGCTTCAGAGGCTAGGATTACTATACCTTATAGTCTGGATTGATTAATGCATGATGTATCGATACTACTTCTCTGAATCTATACGTGTTTCTATCTCAAAACGGTTAAATCCCTTACGGGCAAATTGGCATATGTCTCCAAAGGAAAGGTAGCGAGGGCTATTACATGAAACTCATCTTTCATAGCCGCCGTTTATTTGCACCACACGACCCGTTATGCAATTAGACGCCCAGGTTCCGAACGATATCTGTAACTAGGAAGCGTTCAATCCGGTGCCCATGAGATATAAAACTCGAGATCTCATCCAGCAGTGTTTCAGCCATCATCGTTCACTCTTTATAATCTTGTAATAAACGAACTCTGCTCACATCGAACTCTAATTTCACCCTTCATAAATCTTCATCCTCGGTATTGTGCATAACATGTATCTTTCATCAATCATTTCTCTAGCAATAGCAACTACAGCGACAGCTATGCCACTACGGCCATACGACTGTAAGTATAGATCCGCATTCCGTCATTGAAGACAGGAGCTGAGTTCTAATTCTCTTCAACAGCGGCAGAACCAGTACAAACACACAATGTCAGTCGCCGTGACGGCGCGCTGCCATGCCCCAAGGACATTAAGACCATATACATCGAAGGAAAAACCCTGCCGGTAAGCTCTGGTGTACATGTGTGAAAGCGAGATTAGCTGATTATATGATATTAAGATAACTTACCTCGGGGCAGGTCAATCTGGCTGTGTATACAAAGTAGAGGGCGGATGGAACAACCAGCCGGCAGTAGCCAAAACGTTGAGGGACCCAGAAGTCGTGATATCCGGAAATGAGATCGAAGCACTTGATTCCTTCCAAGAGTTATATGCTCAAGGCAAATCAAGCAGCCGCTTCTGGGTGGTCTCAGCCTTCCATGATCCTGAGATCTGGAAGCCAATCACAGAGACGAAGAGGTACGTACTAAACTGCTCTGCCCCTTAACGATGAATTCACCAATTTGGTCTAGATGGAAAGACTACTTCGGAGAAAAGGACTACCTTGACTTGGCTGACAGCTTGTCTGAAGAAGAAGTAGATGCTGAAGTTGAAGCTTGTGACGACTTCTTATTCGGGGCTTACCAAAGAGCAACTATCAAATACAAGTATTATAGGGACACCTTCGGAGTTGATCACGGAGTAGGTTCATTGCCGGGGTGCCTTAGCCGCAACTGACATCTTTTGTTCCTGATGTGATTTAGGACCCGCACTGGGGTAACATCCGACTCAACGACGACTGGAGTGATGCTGTTTGGTTTGATTGGGGTAGGGCAACCAAGGTAGTGGATGACGATTTTGACCCCAAGGAGCTGCAAAGCTATTTTGCATTCGAGTCTCAGTATCCTGTGGAGGACACTGAGAGAGATGACATCAATTTCCAAGGGGTGTGCAAATCTGAAAGGAGGGAAAATGGCGAACCATATTTTTACCCTTTCCTTCGGACCACAGAGGTTCAAGCATGAGTGGTCGTACATATGTCGCTGGGTTTCTGATGTCAGGTCATTTACCGAGCTAGTGGTAGACGTTTTACATATTTGATGAAGTAGTAACTGTAATAGGATTTAGAGTCCAGAATTGTAATCGTTCTTGAACTGAATCCAGCGCTGCTGCCTGTTGAATGGTTATTTGAAGCCTGATACGTGTTCCCCTTTCAAGGAGTGAGTCAACACTTTCGTCGCGGTTGATTAAAGATTTTGTGCAACTGTACACTTGCACCGTTGTCAGCGCTGCAGCCTCGGGTGGCTAAGCTGTAGCCGCAAAAAAAGTGAGGGCAGCGATGCCCATGGAGACTCCCGAATGGCATGATTGTGTGCCTATTGTGGCTTAGGTTAGTCAAAGAAGTTGTGAGCCTGGGGCATTGAGTTCATTAAAGTGGCAAACCTCCATGTGAGCCTATTCTAGTAACCGAATCGGATACACATGCTATGCAACAGCCGAGCATATTGATAAATAGGTCACAGTAGGAGCCATCGGTATCGTAAATGTTTCACGGGTTCCGAAGGCTGTCTACGGTTCAGGGTACTGGTGGTCCTTGAAATCCTATGCGAGACACTGTCTTTCTCTACTATCGGTTCCCTTGAAAAATGTTTCAGGTGGAAATAACCGGAATTCGAAGCCACGGCAATTAGCCTAGATCTGACACTGTGTATTGGGCGATGACGATGGCGACTCCAATTTTCTGCATTGCCTTGGATCTATTTAATCTCGACAGCGGCCATTGCCATTGACGGCTATCTCGGAGATCCAATTGGCTTGAACTCTACTTGGAATGGCAACACGCGCTTCTCAACATTGCAATTTCGACTATTCCATCGCTGACGGCCTTTGTCCACATTGTTAAAAATCGTACACACAACATACCTGAATACTGATAGGAGTGTGTGGGTATAGCGAGCCTTGATTGAAGCCTAATGGACATCACCCTTTGTGCAACCCCTCAATGACGGACATGTCGCATCATCGGACTAACTCTCAGACCAACTTCATCAAGTTCCTGGATGGCGCTCCCTATGGAATTCCGTTCCTTGTAAATGCCACCAAGGTGGTTAAACTGGCGCCTTTGTACTTGGAACTTGACTTTTATGGAAACCAACAATTCGCTCAACGGATTGATTTCCATGAAACGCCCATGGAATGTCCTCATCAGGGTCCAAGCTTCGATGCTCAACAAATGACTTTGGCTTTATGCGATTGTTCCTGCAAAGTGTGGTGGATGGCAAGTACAATGGCAACTTGAGGTGAGTATTAAGGGTTCGCTCCTTAGGGTCATACCACGCTGATTCTCTTATAACCTTTCGCTTCGCTGCTTGCCATCGCTAGCTTTTTCGCCCTGCTCATCCCTTCGCTCTTGGTGTCAGGACCCCAATATGCCATTCAACGCTGTCACCAGGTCGATTTCTCGAAAGCGTGCCAATCGCGAATCTCAAGTCTCAGTTTCCATTATTCCTCCTTCTCCCAACACCGTTGAAGAAGATGATATCATTATTCGTTTCGATTTCGATCCCAAGGATTCATCAATTCATTATGCGCATCCCATGAGCCCAGAAGAAGAATCATTTGACATTGGTGACCTCCCTATGGCCATTCTCACTAGGGGTGCTTCTTCGCAGGATCCGGTGACAATGATATCACCACATGTTCATGTCATCTATGGTCGAAGGATATCCATAGATGATGGGGCAGCCCCGCCAAATAGATCAAGTTGTTCGCGAGGTTCAATGTCGGGTTGCAAGCCTTCAACCTCCACCTGCGCCAATCCTTACCAACGAACTCCACGTTTACTCCGACGACGTTCATCGGCCCGCTTCTCCTCCTTTTCTGCACTCGAACACGAACACGAACTTAGCATTATCAGCAAGTCAGTATATCAAGTACCAGAGGTCAATGGAGCTTCAAGACCCATATCCATCCGTAGACAAAAATCTACATCATCCCTCACCTCCGCCCCTCTTCCGCCAATCAAACCCCTTCAAATCCGACGCCGGAAATCACGAGCTAATTGCGGCGTGAGTCTAGACACGGTGCTCGATTCTTTCCCTCCTCTTCCTCCAACAGCCTCTCCAACACAAACCATGTTCCCGGATTATCAAATTTCTCCTACCGAGCGTTGGAGCATGTCCACGTCGACCCCAATCGATTGGGACTTTATTGAAGCAACCTTGGGGTGCCGCGACGTGAAGTTAACCGATGCTGCCAAAGAGAATGCCGGGAAACAGGATATGGTTGTTCCCAAATGTCCCCAAAGCACACCGAAAGATGATGCTCAGCCAAGGCAACCTTTGTCAGAGGCGAACATAGATTCGGATAGTTTCCTGGATGTAGGACCTGAACCGCAGCCCACTGGAAAACTTGAAAGGCGCAAGGGGGTTATAAGGAGAAAGGGACGATGCAGCTGATTACGCCAAAATAATGATTTTCTCAATGTATATTACCTTTGACCATTAAATCTCCGTTCGCCATGGTATGGCCTTTGTACATTTTGCCACTCATGTTATTTCATTAATAATAAATATGAAGTTCAATTCACACCACGAACAAGGCAGCTGCTGGAATATAGTCAATCTCGTCATATTCTATAGTAACATGACAAAGGGACGGTGAACCTGGTTACTGAGATTTCTTTGTTGCTTTGCTGGCGTTTTTCCGTTTGGATGCCTGCTTTTCCCAGCGACTTCTCCAAGCAAGCCATTCATCTTCGTGTCCACCATCAGGATATACAGCCCACCCGTCCCTCACTCTTGCCCATTTAATGAGCGTTGAATCCAATATCGCGATCCGCAGTCGGCCAAGGAAGGTATTTGGCCATCGCCGAGGGATATACTCGGTGAAATAATAGTGGAGAACACCAAACACTGAGCCCACAAGTAGACCTCCAATTATCTGCAAAGGCGTATGATAAGACAAGTAATACCTGCAGTACAGTTCTAAGAAATTTGAATTTTCTGAGGGTTGTTTCAGCTACTCACCTTGAATAGGCCACTGTTCCTGCCCATAAAAGCAATGCAAAGCACACTGCGACAGTCTGAATGCCATCCACTACACGATACCCATGAGTGGGGAACGTATGGCTGCTCAAGAGATGGAAAATTAAGAAGGTAGCGAAGTACCCCATATATTGACTATGAGATGAAGGAAAGCCATATCCACTTCCGTGATCCTCTGTTATCCTTTTGGTCAATGGTAAGGTCGATTCTGCATAAAATATTGAGACGATGCAGGTGCTTACGAAAAGGTCTTTCTACTTGAATGGATTCCTTGATGACGTAGTTGAGTGCTTCGTTTGACAGCTGACCAATCAACATGTTGATGATTGTCAGCTCCCTGTTGAAAACTATGAGAGCGGCATAGGATGCCTGGTAGGAAAACGACGTGAGACAAGAGCCACGTCGACATGTCGTGATTCGTCATGATGTACAACTCACAAACAAAAGGATAGGTGTGAGCGTTATTATAGCGAGAGCTTCGGATGTAGAAGAGGTTGAGTCATCTAGGAGAACAAATCACGTCGATAAGCAACCAAGTGTGGTCAGCGCTGTGATATGATGTTGTTATGGACGTACAAAGAACGTGGGTGAGATCTAACGATGCCAGCACGGTTGGATTTGTGCCATCAAAGCGGGTAATTGGCATTTTAGGTTTCAATATTCCGTTCGGCGTAGCTGTTGAGCCTAACGGGTGTGGAAGGTTGCGAGGCAAAAATTACCTCAGCTCGAAAAGTAAACATGAATATTTCCCATCACGGTAAGC
>WSUA01000220.1:0-29079 GCA_019633455.1 Tulasnella sp. 419 | reverse complement strand
TCAATGTTCAGCTGCCTAACTCGGTTTAAACAATGGGGTGTGGGATTTAGAATGTCGGGAAAACCCGGCACAACAATTTTCCAAAACGCTTGATAAAGAGAAACCTTCTGTCCTCTCTCATACTTCGACATCAGTTCGGGGATGGTTGCAAGATGTGTGATAGAAGATTCAAATGATGCGAAGACAGTTATTCCGGGTTTTCCCTTCACATGATACAACTCATCTTCGCCCGAATAATTTGTTCGCTGCTCCACCAACGTTCGTCACCTTCTCTACTGCTCTGCACGTCAAGCTCAACCTTGTATCCCGCTTCAGTGAACCTCCATTTTCTACAACCTCTCTCATCTTGTGATCTCCGATGCTTTCCGCATTCATCACTCTCACCCTTCCCAGCCCGCTTGTGTCTTGCCCATCTTGCCGATCACTACCAGTGCTGGACGAATGCACAGCAAATTCATCAACTTCTTTCTCTTCGATGCCATGCAAGCAGGTCGTGTATAAATCATTGCGAGTAATCACCAGACTTCGTGGTTCTAGTAGCAATGAAATCACCGGCTTGGGATTTATAGGCTTGCCCCGCTGCTCTGCGGTATCGTTTTCATCTGTAAGGTATCGATAATAGTGAAAGACGGCGTGAGAACCAAGCGAGATTGTTGCTACGGTGGGGAAGTACGAAGGGCCATCTTCATGCGGCTTTTGTCATCCTTATTAGCATTAGACTCGTATTTTGAAGACGGTTCAAGAGTATACCATTATTCCCTGACCCGGATAGTACTGAAACAGACTCAGTATGGATCCCAAGTTACAATAACCACATCACTTGCCTCGTTGATCAAAACATGATTGGGCTGTCCTATTTTGGAACTGGAGAAGCAGCCTGTGCTTCGCAGTCGCTCTATCAGGTTTGGGCTGGCGATAACGTATAATAATCAGTGACCCTGCTCACGATCAAATGAGTAGATAAAGGATCACAATTCAGTGAGAAACCCTGGTAACGGGCTTGGAACTAAAACACCACTAGGTTTCATCACTTCGCCGCCTACAAATGCCAACAGATGGGAGAAATAGTTACAATATCTCAAGTAAACAGGTGGTAACCCGAAGTGGACATACCCCACACCTGGAGACTGAGAACAGGGAATATGATCACCAAGTCATATCAGGCGATCAATTATCTTGCTCACCGTCGGTTGGAAAGATTCTTCCATTTCGATCCAGCAACGTCATTGATCTTTGTGGGGTGAGGTTTCCCACTGTCGGCGGCGATATCTCATTGATACTTACTTTTCTGATCAAATATTCTTCTTCTTGTATTGTCAGAAAGTCTGGGATATAGATGACCTCACCAAGTCCCTCTATAGTGGTTGGGACCACAAAGTTACTGATCTCCGTCATAATCGACAGAGTAAAGAGTTTTGACCGTGGGATAGTGGATGACCACGCCCGATGACTTAGTCACGGAACTCCGACGAAATTCGACGGAGATAGGTGTTAAAAAGTGACTTGATAGAGGTACTTCGAGGTCACAAGTAGCACAATCAACAGAACACAATAGAGCTACATATATTTCATCTTGTCTAGGCAGCTGTTGCAGCTTTCTCTCTAGCATGTTCTACAAAATCGTCAATCAACGAGGGCCAGGCAGCTTAAATATCAAAATCAGTATTCTAAAGCCCAAGCCTGCGGAGAAGGTTTATTCATACCTTCCAGATCGTGTTTCTCAAAACGAGCGTCGATTGACCGTACGAAGTCGGTGAACTATAAAGGATATTAGTGCAGCTAGAGCAAAATCTAGATTTTGTGCAACGCACCATATTCCAGGTATCTTTGCTGATTCCCTTAACGTTCTTCTCTTTCAGGAAGTCGAACCACCATTGGGTGTGCTCATCCGACCACCCTTGTATCGATTGATCGAGGGGTTTCAGGGCTCCTCCGTGAAGCCCCGCTGGAATCAGTAGTCCCCAAAATGCCAAAGCTTCTTCCAGACCTGAAGTACGCATGAGGGGTGCTTCCACCTTGGTTGAGAATAAAAGTCACATACCCAAGCTTCGTTGACCAGGGTTGAGAGCGAAAGTAAATGTATAGTTGTAGACCTGGCGAAAATAAGCATGCTCAGATGAGAGTTCCTTGCGTAATCGCTCTATGTAAGATTTAAAAGCAGGTATAGAGTCGACCCTGAGAGAACAGAGATAAGTCCGAGTCGAAGAATCGGAAGAAGTGGGGCTATCACCGTTGAGTCTTCAGCCCCTCTATCCATTCTTTCTTTGGCCACTGTCCCATGGATGGAGATTTCAGATCACAAGCTAGTGCCAATAGTACCACATCCTCTGGATCAACACCTAGATCTTGACATAATGCAATTGTTCCATCGATCCCTATGGCCTCACCAGAAGCGTCTAATAAACAACGTCAGCTAGGCTTACGGCATCAAAAATATCGCAACCGACCTTTATATTCATCAAACATAGTATTTAGTTTCTGTACCATCGAACCGCTTTGTTGATCTCGTGATTGCGCTGAAGCGGAACCTGAAGGATCTGAATACCAGTTATCAATAGCTTCGTCCACCTTGTAGCCGGTCTTTCGAAGCCATTTAATTGCGTCTGATTGCCTATCATATATATCCCGTGAGACAAAAAGAGTCAGAATACGCAATACCCACGCGGGAGATATATTTACCCGGCGCTAGTAATGGACCTGAACTGGGCTATGGCGGCATCCTTCTTTGCTTGGGTGGCCTACACAACGATCCCAGGAGAAAGATGTTGGACGATATAACGAAAATACAGACGAAATAATATCATAAGAGTACCAAGAGACGGACAGAGCGTGTCGATCATTAATTTGATCATCCTCAAGGATCTGGGCGACGTACCATGACGGGTCGTAATCTGGTGGCAAATCCAAGTGTAAGCACAAGAGATACAAGTACAGCAAGCGCAGTAAATGTTACAGATTCCAGCTGAAACACCGTGATATGCTATACCAAATGTGGTTGGATGTGATATGGGTGAAATGATACCAAGGGCGCGGTAGGGTGGCGGTCAAGACAAAAATCGAACCCTGAGAAGATCGACGACACTATGCTTTTTGTATTAAGAACCGAGATGTGGGTGTTATCTAACATCTAATGATATAATTACAGAAGAGTAACGAAATCGTGAATCTGATTCACAACTTGGATGCCAGCTGTATTGTATTCTGTGGTACACTGATATTGCTCCCCCTTCTTGTACGGCTCGCCGTTAGTGGAATACGCTTGCGGGGGACCTTTTGAGCCAATTCAGATGTCAAATGCTGCAAGGAGTTGAATATCACATCCGCGCAACCGGCAGGATTTTGTTGTACCACCTGCCAAACCGATTAGCAGATGCCGGAAGAAAGATCTAGAGTGCCTACTAGATGGCCTGCGTTTGGTATTCGTGTCACGCTAACAAAATTGTGACCGGTGGAAGGCTCAGTGAGAGCATCTTGGACCGGGCGTGGACTGTTTGTGATGGTAAGTCAACGAGAAACGACGACCCATGTGGAGATAACGTACACAGAATCATTGATCTCTCCGAATGCTACATAAATCGGTGTTCTGTTCGTCAACCAGGATAACTTCTGAAGTACCGATGCCCTCAGAGCAACTCCTCCTCGGTATAATGCCTTCGTACCGTATTAAGCTTTCATTGCTGGGTACTATAAAAGGGCGAAAAACTCACAGCTTCTTGTTCCCGAGTACAACATAGCGTCAATCCGTTATAAGGCACTGAATGGTTCTTCCCTGGATGGGGCCTCATACCGTAGTTCTTAATTAGAGGCATTCGCGTTAAGTAATGGAACCATACATAGAGTACATTAACTTACGACAAACATCTCTATCTGCCGCCTATCCCATGTCTTGAAAGCCCCGTTCGAGGACAAATCCTTGATAGCTGCTTTCTGAGAGGGCCACACATCCCGCCGTTGATATGCCGATGCGACCAAATGACTGACAGTTCTGGACCACGCTTTAGAGAACGAGTTGGGGAATAAAATAGGGTCAAGAAGTATGAGTGATGTGAACAAGGTTGGCCATGTCTGCGCCATATGAAGCCTATACGTTCGGAAGGAGCTCAGGTTTAGCCATCATTGCGAAAGTATAGAAAGGTATTTGCTTACATTGTAACCGCCCCGATCGAATGTCCCAATCCGATGAGCTTTCTCCGCGATTCCACCGGTTTCAAGTTTTCTTTATCCAAGAACAATCTAGCATTCAACATATGATAAGCACCTTCAGCCCAATCTGAGGTTTCAACTACAAAAACGCGTTGTCAGGTTATGATCCGGGGTATAGCGAAGGTCTCTTCTCACAAGATATCGTATAGGGCTCTTGCTGAAGAGCATCTTCATTCAACCCAGCCGCCTCTCCATGGTTCTGACAGTCAAAAGCCCATGCCTCTTCAACCTCAAATGAACTTTCTTTGGTCGCTAGAGTCTGGAAGAGGTGGTCTAGGACGGGCTCCCATGATTCTGTTCAAGTGATTCACTGGTTTAGCAAGCTCATAAGCAGTCAAGTTGAAAACGCGCTAACCTTTGATAAATCCTGCACCATGGAATAGCACTAAAGTGTACTTGTCTTGCGATGAAGTTGAAGCCTTCGCCCCCGTATATCGTTTGGCGGCTAGCTGTAGAGGAAGAATGGGGCGCGGGTCAAAGTGGTGGGACTCGATCTGGAGAGGCATTAGTGAATCGGGCGGGTCTAAACATGCGCTCAAGATCGGTTTTACCAATTTTTAAGAAAGATCTCGCATAATACGCGTAGCATCCAGTATGCAAAGGCTACAGCAGCTTAGAAGGGAAGACTAGTCAATTTGCGAACTGGAGACGTATGGACCATCCGCAAGAGTGTCGCTTATGGCACTTGTTTCGCTTGATGACAGTTCAGAATACAATGTACTGAGCGGAACGGGAAGTTGAATGCGGGTGAACAGCACAACCATATGGCTCAGATGCGCTGAGAAGTTGATCATCAAAGCTCGCGAACCTCATATGCAATGTCGCCGCACCCAGGCACCCACTGTTCAGACAACCGCCTAAGACAACTACACATGCTCACGTCATCGGCTAGGTTATAGAGCAAGGATCCCGGGTGTTGCCATGCAAAATACTCATAGTAGCCTTGCACCAAGTCTGTCCCCTCCCCTCGGAACGCCATGCGAGAATGGCGGACAATTCTCCAAACCTTGCGCAGCTTGAGATATTGACCAACAAGTCAATCATAGATCAGAAATGAGTTTGCTATGGCGGGCTAGAACCTCCAGTGAGAACATGACAGTTCGCGGAAACGTCAAGGCTTGGGTGTGCCACAACACTAAGCCTAGAGACCCGAGACTAGTGATCCGCGGTCAGTCTCAATCCACGAAGGAATTGGAGACTGAAAACCGAAGAAATACAAAGTCGTGAGCTTGAAGACTTGGACGTCTTGAAGATTAGGTATCACACAATATGAGGACACGTTTCGTCTGCGGACATTCCCAGAGAAATTTGAAGTATATGTGTATTAACGCTATGAAGATTTGTCACGTAGTGGAGACGTGGGTGCGTGAAATGCAAGAAATGCCCAAACAAGGTGTTTGTTGCTTTGGGACAATTTGCATATGTGGAAATGTAATTAGCCATTGATACGGAAGTTTGCGACTGCAGCCCTGCTTACGTGCTTCTGCTCCCTGTATGTCGCTGCTTATGCAACGTATATGTAGGCACGCCTGTTCGTGAACGACACAAGAGTGTCGTACCTTCCGCTGGTGGGGAAAGTTCTCTCTAAGGGTTGAGGTGTGAAAGGAAGTGAGGCAGGACGGAGTTGGATGAGGGACGGAAGCACCAACAAAGCCCGCCTTCGATGCTTAATGCCTCGGATGCCAGTCTCATCTCACTCGAGTCCAGTTAACCACCTGCGGACTAGTGTCGATGCAGCTCAGCCCTCTTGTGAATTGCACCGTTATCCAATAAGGTCCCGGCTGCCACCGATTGACCCCGCTCTTCGCATAAAATGACTGACAGGGAAGTTGGCAGGCTGCACGGCTGTTTCCGACAGCTGTGGGGTGGAACACAAAAACGAGCAAGAGGGCCGAATATCGGTGGACAGATGGAAAGATGGGGTAGATCCAAACGTTTAGCAGGACAAGACAAGGAATAAGATTCTACTATTGAGACCTAGATCAGTCTATTTTTTTTCAGTAGCATCATGGGAAATCAACAACAGTAGATCGCACCTATCAGTAATATTCTTGTCTCAAACAACAAAAATACACCTAGGCGGGCATGAAGAAAACGATGCAAGGCATTGGCGATAAGACCTTCCCTTGAGGGAAGGTGCACCATCCTTCCGAGCGTGCTTCGACCACACTCTAGGGTGATGGCAAAGTTGCATACGATCCCGCATCATAGGAAATAACAAACACGGAGAGTTGACGGGAAAACATCGTCACGTCAGACTCGCGTCGCGAGGCTCGTTTTTGCTCACACCTCCAGTATCAATTCTACCCCATCCAATGCTTGAACCACAATCGTGGTGGCATATCGACAAAGGGGTGCGTCCCTACCTTGGTCGTAATCACTTATCATTGAACTCCACAAAGTCCCAAGCCTATCGCGCTGTTTGAGACATGGTGGGAGCCCAGAGACTGGCCATTGGTCGAATCGCCATTGTAGCCCTTGGAATGAGTTGTAGGACAAACCATAGAAAAAATTTGACCGGCAAAGGTAAGCAAAAGGCTTGCCGCCGGCCTAATTTCTACTTTTGGCGATAAAAGATATGAAATAATGCGAATAAAGCTTGCTAGAGGCCAGGTCGAGAAGCAGGTACCGCTTAAGCTAGTCAATAAACATTGGGCTCGATCGCCATTCAGCAAGTCGATGAACCGTCGGTTGCAAGTAGCAACTTTGTGCGAGCCTATTCGGAGACATCCGAGAAGAGAGCAAGCAGGTGCCTTGTCGACGACCGAGATGCTGGTAAGCATGAGTGTGGCATCCCCGAATTAAATGGCCTAGAGATCCGAGCTTCATATAAAGAGATCTGGTTGTTTGGGACCTTGCCATGATGCGTTCTAAAGAGAAAAGAGGCCGAGTCAACTTTGAGGATGCGTTGACATGGCATTCTAATGAGATTGAGGAAGTGGTGCGCATTGAAACGAAGAGGTTAAACCCATTTCGGAGCTTCGGAGAGCCAATCTAAGTGTTGAGTGTCCGGGGTACGAGACCCTAACCGGTCACTCAAATGGAGCCAACGACTTGGAAAGACATGGGCGATCTCGACTCTGTCAAGTTCCTTATACACCCAAAACCAGCGTGTGAGTTCTGGGATGCCCGAAGAGAAGGAACCAAACTGAGTTGCTTACTTGAATAGGTCTCGTGCTCTGGAGCCCAACTGGCCCGAGGCAGAGGGCCTGCAATAAGATGCCGAGCCTAAACACAATCCTTTTGTCCTTTAAGGTCAAAGTCCTGATTGGTGGTCCACATGGAGCTTCACATTGGAGAACAGATAAGGTGCTTCAAAGAGGTCCACAAACATCTCCACGGTAAGTTGGGTCCACGATCGCTCATTTGTCCGCTCCTCAAGTCCATAGACATTCCACTTCAAGCTTTTTTCATTTTCTCACTTACCGAGACAATGGCTACCATGACCAAATAACCTACGGTTGTGCGGGGGGCGAATCGGGATTTAATCGAGCAACGTGGATCCCTATTTTCAACACGACCTGGACACATTCGGATGATATTTTAAACAGGTGAGTCGGAATTACAGGATGCTATAGCCAAATTGGATTTTTGCATTTCCGACGTCGAACATCTGAGGTTGAACGACAGTTGAGCATTCAGCCACACACACACCACCCTTTGCTGTCGATTTTTAGACTGGTTTGGCTGAATAGAGGCGTTCTGCCGCCAATCGCCCATCAAAGTGCGCAAGGTTGATGACCGATAGGCCAGGGCAGGGTATATTCACCCCATAGTCCTATCAGCAAAGGGTCGTGAGAGAGCGTCCATGGCAATGCGTACACCAGGAATTCGTACACGGTCATTTCAAAATGGGTGAATGCTCACCGATTGATTAGGAACAACTTAAGAGAGGGGGGGGCAAGCTAGACCGTGAATCTAACGCGTTCCGTTAAAGCCGCCAACGAGATAAGACAAGCATGTGTCCAATCTCCAGACCCAACACGGTCATATCTATCCTTCGAGGGGGAGGGGCAGAGCACGGCATTGTCCGAACTTGATGTAATATTGCTGTCTCTTGACGGCGTTCGTAAGCTGCCTGAGAAAAGGTGACAGGCGCATTATTATTACTGGAAATGACGACAAACTGAACGTGTCCGACGTTATTACAGGCCTCTAGGTATGCCATAGGGTGTGATGAGACCTCATCTCTCTTGCCCTGTTCAGGTTCGGGCGGAACACCATTCGACAAGTTTGTTTCCCGAATGTTGAATGGATTAAAAGGAGAGCCAACCAGGTGGCTCTCATGACTCCAAAACGTCATTAATCGAAATGAACGATAAAAAGGGAGGAGGAGAGATCACTCAATTGCTTAGACAAAAACGTTCTTCCGTAGTTTAGTTTTTTCGAACGTGAATGTTGGCATCATTCATTCGAAATAGAGCGTGCGTCGGATTCTCCCGTAGAGTTGTTATCAATGGACCCACCGAGAGTCACCCCCCACCCATCATTCGAAGATTCGTCAAATCGTATGTAGACCGTGCATGTGCTAATTGGTCCCGCAACGCCCTTCTGCCAGGTGGGGCGCTTGTAATTGGAAATGAACCCCAAAAATATACCGAAGGTACGAACCAAAAAATTCCAGTCAAACGATACATCAAGGGAAACGAGCAAAGTATGTGGTCATCTGAGTTAGTACCATGACCTATGGGTGACAGCATTAAGTTTAAGCATATGGGGAGGAGCGAGCGATAGAGCTCATTCCATAAACAGGCCCCTTGGGTAGAGAGAATGTCTCATTACTTGAAAGTTGCTTTATATATACTCAAAAAACGGCGAAGTTGTAGAGAACGACCACTTTATAAGTTTTTCTTTAAAGTAGGTGCATCAAGCACAAGGGACTTTTGATGAATTAGTCTTTTCTGGTTTACGAGCGTGGCCAAAGTACACGGTTATCCTGCATATCACTGGCGATGCCGAGTCTATAATAGCAGTGGACATTCCCATACTAACGATTTCAGAAGGGTCGATGTGGTTATTGAAGAAAAGAGGACCTGAAACAAAAAGGCGAAGCAAAAAAAACAAAAACGTAAAGCCGATTCCGGCAGCCTAGTAAATCACGGCATGGCCTAATACCTTTGAAAAGAACTAATGGGTCTGGCTATTCAAGATTATAGGGAGGGTTGGACCCAGGAAGAGGCCCATACTCCCACAAGTGTGAACCGGGAAACATGACGACGAGACGCACCCTCAATGTTCTACTCGGCGAGCAACCACAACCATTTATTGATCGGTTAACAAGTGATGACCGCGGAATGGCCATGGTTGTGAGGAAAAAAAAAAGGTCTTTGAAACAGACAGTTGCCAGCTTTGACCCTGCGAGAGGGTACCAGTACTGGGACGGGGTTTCATACACTTGGATGAACTGCGCATTGTATTGATTTTCGGCTAACACAGAGAATAAAATATAAATTTTGAAATCGGCAAGACGAGTGGAGATAACCGACAATCTGAGCAACAACTTCGAGGTTCTATCCGAGGAGGAGAGAAAAAGGGGAGGAAGGACCTAGAGTTAATCCAAAAGGAACAACAACGAGGGGCGATCAGGGAAAATAACAGCACGTACCAGCATGTCAAAAGTCTAGAGGTGGGTGGGTCATGCATGATGTACGGCAAACCTCGAACTTTCGATCCAATCATCCCCAAGAAGGAAATTACTCTGACTCACCCCATGTGATTGCCAAAATGCAATGCGGCTTTCCAGGTCACGTGTTCTCTGATCATCAAAATACTCTTCACAAAATCACGAAACGATAGCGTTTTGCCCATATGGACCGCTCCGGGGGTGATTTCACCAACTCCTGTGTATCTCAAGAGCTTGAGACATCAAGAGTCCGGTGTAAAGAGAAAAAGTCAAGCAACAACGACAAATCCAGTCCTCGTAATACCCGGTGAAAAATAACGTCCAAGGTCCGGCATGGCAAAACCCATAACTTGAACGATAATGAAATTATTGCAGACACTCCAAGGATACACCCGAAACTCTCCAGAAACGGTATTACGGTCCAGAGCTCTCCCGGCTCATTATCCCAATTTTTTTGGTTGCACTTTGTTCCCCCCATCATCTTCCCCCGCTCACTACCCACCCCCCGTCCTACTGCGCCGCACCCGCCCAAACAACAACCACGTAACTGGGAATCCGGGATTGGTCCATAAAAGAGGTTTTAATATGAGTTGTTTTTTTGTTGGAGGAAATCGGGAGATGCCACGGTATGTCAAATGAGGTTGGCGTAACATTCGGTACCCTCGAAAAAAAAAAGGAAAGCAACACACAACAATGACGTCTATGCCGGAGGAGATGCATCGTCCGTAAGAGATGGTAATTGTTCAACGAGCAACGGGAGCGATCCCATTTCGGTACTGCGAGGAAAATGAAAACGAGGAGTCCAAAGAGGATCCCATTTTCAAAATCAACTCCTCCTTTTAACCTATCCTTCGTGACGATCGTTGGAGCAGAACGCATCAGACCTATCGACGTCAAGCGACGTCATCAGGAAACAAACGTTTGGAACCCGATGGCTGCAATGTATTCCGTAGGTCTCTGCATGGGAACGTTCTCATGCAAAGGACACCTTCTTTTAACCGTAGACATCCCGACGGATTGAAAAAAAGGACGCTAGTTGGATCCTTATGACGACATTGTTGTAGCTTATCCTAAATGCTTCTTATTAGTCTATTGGGTTAATTGAATAGGAAGTGCGGTAGTTCGTTACCCGGAAACCGATCTGTGCACTCCAAGGGACCACGAACATTCTGCCAGCTCATTAGCGCGGTAGAATAGATTTGAGACTATCACGCACCAATAATAAATAAATTAGGGGGGGGGGGGTTCGAGACAACGACAAGAATGGAGACATACATTCTTCAAGCCACAAAAGACGACCACCACAAATCCATCGAAAACATCATGTTGAATGACCTGGCTGAGATGGTGAAACAAGACTAAGCGTCGGGGGAGGACCCTTGGTATGAATAGGCCAATTTTGTGCACTCCAAGGGTACAAGCGTCAAAACGCTGTCAATCGCGATTTTTTTTCGAGATATCCCGGCCCATATATCCGACCATCGCAAATAATTGATCTTCTTACTTCATTCTCTGAGACACACTAGTGCAACTAGCGTACCTCCTTGCATGTTCCTGAGATGAGTAGAGTCTAGAAACAAAGTACTCATCGTCAGCACGCACACTGCGCAACCACTAGAACCCCTTGCACCTCCCTAGAACAAGGGAGTGAGCTCGGCGGCAGAGCAAATTAAAAATCTGGATTGCAAAGGGGATGATTGCAGAGAGGGTATACAAGGACTAGAGTGTAAGCGTGGCAAGGACCCTGAAAATGGAAATTATGTCCACTCACTCCAAGGGGCAGGCTTGAGTGGACATCCCTCACGTCCAACCAGCCAATGAAGATAATCCGGAATGTATATCCGTCAACCAGCGATCGAGTATAATTTGTCCTATTATGTCATACGTGCTCCCTTTGGGAACGAGGTGTACGCTTCGTGTTCCTTATGAGTTGCAAGGGACAAATTTTCCAATACTTGAGATCGGTGGTGGACTTTGAGAGCTTCAACCTTGAGGAACCCTAATGATGCATGGTCGAGCTATACACTCAAGGAACGTGTAGTTGTCATCCTGAAGGCGTGCTTTGATCCATTGAGTATGTTGTGCACAACATGCATCATAGGTTCTCCTAAGCCCATCGAATCGGCGGAAGAGTCATTCGCTAGACTTGCACTATGCCGTTGATGTTGGGTGAGGGATACTATACACTCCCAAGGGCCAAGAGTGAGCCTAGGCGACTAGAAGATGGCCCAACAACAAACAACTCATACCCAGGAAACCAGTCGTGAATGATAGGCGGAGTACGGTGCTTCTTAAAAGACGACGAACAGCAAGATGAGAGACGTGTGGTTATAAGAAATTTTAGAAACTTACACTCCAAGGGGTTCTTCTTCTACCAATTATCCCATCCCGCCTTGAGAGTGGCAGTCACAGAAATAGCCATTGGCCAATTCCCTGGGATCTCCAAAGGCAATCGTTGTCATTGACGGAATCGATTTTGTTTTTCCTACTGAGATGTCGTCGACGTTTGGGCCTTGATGAAAGGGAATGCTGCGTGAAAGATGATATCGGAATTGACCAAGGAAGCTTAACAGTCTAAAACGATTGACGTCACACGACCAACGACGACGACGACGATGACCGATTAGTCCGTTCTGAAATCGGCCGACCGCGTGTTGTGCACGACGACGTATCACTCCAAGCGATCTTCATCAGGCATTCCCCGAGGATCGAATAAACGGAACCTCCAACGCAGAGTCTGTTTCCAGTCTACACCCTCACATGCTAAAATCAGCCTTGACATTCTAGATCCTATTTGTCAAAAGACGCCCATTTCAAACTTTGTGAGAAATAACTAGATAGAGATAAAGTGGTACGGCGGGGAGGATAGCAAAAGAGAGTGCGCACCCAGGTGTGTGTGTGCTTCCAATGAGACATTCTCTCGAAAGAGCAAGCTGAACCTTGCCGTTGCGATGATGACATAACTCCGACTACTATACGGCAACATCCGAATTGGGGTACAGAGATCGACTTGCACACAAAAAACTCAGCGTAGTGTCTCGAAAAGGAAAGCTTACCTCATAAAGAGAAGTCCCGGCACTACGCGAGGCACTCCTACTTTTTAGAGTGGGTTCTAGACTGCAACCCAATTTTACCGTATTCCAATTGGGGGACCCTTCCTTTCCCTTAACACCCTGTCTCACTGAGCCCTTACTCCTCTTCTCACCCCAAAAATAAAAAAACTTTCCACCGGCGAATTCCTTTTTTACTCCTCGCTCTGTGTGTGTTAAAGAGAGAACAAGTGTTTTCCCAGTGTATGTTGCGCCCCAGTCTAGAGGTGCACCCATCAATTTAGGCTTCAAAAATGCACACTAAGATTCAAGACATTTTGACGTTCTTCAAATGAAGGGTTGCGTTAACTCACCTTGTAACCTTACCGCGCGCACAGGCAGAAAAAAACGCCACTTCTGTGTATCTCTCACTGTGTGCTGTTCGTCGAGTTTGCGTTGTTGGTCAACGGGGGGGGGGTGGAGATCCGGTGGTGGAGTGCATCATCGGCGGAACACGATTACAGGCCTTAAGCCTTAATTGTACCCTTACGGCTCATTACGTTTTCATTTCCATCCTCCCTTTTTCATCTAATCAAGTCCTATTAGTACATTTTCCTAATGAGAAGCTTTCCATTCCTTGTCGTCGTCAAAGACTCTCTCTCCCGATCCCGATTCTCAAAAGTCAAAATTTTGAAACGCATATCAAGGTGCTTGATGAAGTAGAGGTCGTTTCAAAGGGAGGAGAGTTAGATCTCTTTTTGGTGTAAAGGAAGATCGAGTCGCGACGGCGCCGCTCTTCTTTCCATTTTCGTATCGTCATTTGATATTTTCCTCTAATAAACCCAACCTAATCATTTCAAAAAAAACAACGGGTTGGATATACCTCCCCCATCTAGATCGGGAACGCGTGTTTTCTTCCTTTCTCCGATCGTTCAACAGCAGTCGGGGAGAGAGGGATTGATGAATATTTGAGTTTCAAGTTTAAAGTCCCGGAACCGTATTTGCACACACTCACATTCACACACGCGAGACGGAGGTAGAGAGTACCAATTACATATCTTCTTTTGGTTATTGAACAAGTACGGTTGAGGGGAGTTATAACATTCTCTTAAGTACATATTGGCTTTTTGACGAAAAACCCAAAAAAAAATCATAGAGGACGACGAGTAGAGTTGCAAATAGAGAGTAGCCCTTTCTAAAAACACAGAACAAAAGAAAAAAGTCTAGCAAAAACAAAGAAAAAAATGTCCAATATCGAAGGAAAAGGGAGGGGGTGATTTTTGGAGTGAAGTCACAGTGCAATTCTAAATGCTCCCAGAGCTCTCTCATCCGCAAGACTTCTTGGTGTATACTTTGACACCGACGAACTCGATTCCCTCGCAGCTGAATAGCACTCCCCTCTCACATCACTCGAAGGATACCCCACTTGGTGTGCGGATGATGGACCGGGATAGGTCAATGGCATTACAGGTGATGATGAACCATATTGTTTTGGTTGAGGTGTGTCGAGGATAGGTGGGATAGAATATGAATGAGAGTGAGGTGGTTGATGAGTCAGAGGTGGGAGTTGATGAGTTTGAGAATCGTAGTGCGAACTGGAGGATGAAGCGGATGATGGATGGTATGGTTCGTATGAATAGGGAGAGTAATGTTGAGGTGGTGCAGGGTAGTATCCTTGTTGAGGATGGTGAGGTTGGTAGTTGCCGTATTGTTGAGGAGGGGGAGTGGGAGTGGAAGACCACCTTGGAGGAGTTGAACACCTATCCATTCCATCTTCACCTGGTCGAGATGTGGGCACAGAGGGAGGGAGAGACAATAACGACGGAGGAGTCGTCGCTGGCACATATGCAGTAGTGGCAGGAGAGTCGTTTGCGGGAGGGCAGTGAATAGAAGAGGGACGAGTGGCGGGAGAATCAAAGGAAGAACGTATCGAAACTGCAGGAGATCCAAACGACTTGTCATCATCTGCAATAGCAGTCGAAGCAGAAGGTGTCGAGGGAGCATTAGAAGAATTAGATCCGACACCTCTGTTGGATTTTCGAGTGAGTCCCTTTCCTGTCACGTACACTCCCTTTGGAACGACAATGTTGCGAAGGATAGAATCTTGAGTGACCACTGGCAGTTCATGATAGTCGGTTGTGCAGAAATATGCAGTCAAGTGCCATTTTTTGGGAGGAGCTGTTGATCCTGGAGGGGTGACATAGGCGCTATACGTTTGCTTTGTCAATCCCTTGATTTTGGTGGGACGATCTTGACGACGGAAGGGAGCAACTGAAGAAGCGGAAGAAGAGGAAGGTGTAGGAGAGAGACGATCAACAGGTGAGGAGGGATCTGAACTCTTGCGAGCTCTTCGAGCTGCTTTTGCGTCCTTTTCTTCGCGGGAAGGCATCACTTTCTCCTCTAAATTTCGCAAATACCCGAAAGTTAATGATCAGGGTGGATTGTGTATACTATGAGACTCACCATAGAAGAGAAAAGGTTCTCGCATGCGAGATTGGGACCATTTACGGCCGTCTGTCCAGCGTTCGAGACCGCCTTTGTAAGAGGCCTAATAGGGGGGTGGTGATAAGGACGTTGTTTATTGATGGAATGTATTATATTCTAACCTCTTCCCAGACAAAGACTTCCCCACTCTGGAGCTCACGTTCTGTTGGAGAGAGTCGTCGACGGACGATGGGGAGTTTGCTGCAGAGAGATGAGTAAGAATCAACTGATAAGGATGATAAGACATACCCCAGTCGGACTGCCTCAAAGAGCGTATGAGCATCATTTGCATTTCGGATATCTACGCGCGATAAATGAGTGAGATGATAAGCAAATGATGACGATGAACACACGCACGAAGACGGGGATGAGTCGCTCTTGCTGATGATGATGATGAGGAAGAGTCAGCCATTGTTTTGATTGCGACTGGCGAGATTGTGATGGAAAGGAAGGAAGGGGGAGGAGAGGATTAATCACAGGTCGAAAAGAGTTTTCAACGGGCGAGATTATAAAGGAAAAAGGAATTGAGTGCGCTTCACTTTACACTTTGGTACCCCATCCCATTTTCCCGGGTTTGGGTACGCTATCCTTGAAACGGAAACCCACCCCTCCCTCCCTCCCTTGCCCCCCGCACGCTTCGTTTAGACGTTTTCGATGGCTTCCTTTGGTCATCGTTTTTTTCTCTTCAAGGCACGCGCTGATCTGCCACCATCGGATCGTATGCCTTAACTCCGTGCCGACCATTGCGCGTATGTGTTCAACCTGACTCCTATAATCCACCACTCATCCCCTTGATGCCCATCGTCGTCCACAATGTCGTCCATTGGAGGCCATGAACAGGCGGTGTCTCGGGTCTTATCCACGTTCTCGGATCATCAACGTAGCGTTTTTAGTTACCGATGTTGACGTCTGTGGTGCATCGTTCCCACTTAACATCCCTGAATGAGCATGAACGAAAAGGAATAAGCTTCCCTGGAACAGGATTCCGTTTCTCCTCCCCCCAATCTCTCACCATTCAATGAGAAACGTGATGATGTGGCCTGAACATACCCGATGAACCTTGTTTCGTTTCGTTGGGTCGCGAGTGAAAAATAATAATCGTAATCTCTCCACAAGCATCGGAGCAAAAGCTGTGTAATCCATTTTTGATTCCGAACACTAAGGGGGTGTAACGACGACGAACTGCGCTCACCACACTGGAGGTACCTCGATTTGGATCTCGACATCCTTTATTAGTTTCCGATTCCGTTCTTTTCTCCTATTATGGGTGGCGGATAGCGGATGTGTTACCATTGGCGGATCATCTTTCCTCTTTTCCTCCGCACTCCATCCCCATTACACTCCACCTCGTGCACCGTTACACCGAAACACTCGTGGTCCCAACCGCTGATAATTAAGATCCAGCCATTAGCACATATTATTTGGCAGTTGGGAAACACACGCTAAAATTGAACGGGGTAAAAAAGAGGAAAAAAGAAGCTTCTAGCCCATCATCTTAACGTCATGATCACCGGTGGCCTTATGTAGCTTATCGCGATCAAACGCCGGAAAAGAGGCCCCGACCTGATCCACGCTTCGCAGTTCAATCTCCCTTTACCACTTCCAACCAAACACATTAAAAAGCCCCAAGAGGAATTCCACTCCTCTGGTCTAATTCCTCGGTCAACTACATGAAAGACTATTAGCATTACTTTTTTTGTGTTGGACGCCCTTAAAAAGAAGATTTCGGGGGTGATTGAGCTAATTGAGAGTTTACATCAGTTGATCCACGAAAACTTATCGCTTAAAGTCGCTTGTAACCACCAAAGAATCCAATATCCGAAGCGTGCGAGAGCGAGCTAGTCCCAAGTGAATAATATGGGCTTTGGCGAAGGGATGTGTGGAGTAAGACAAGAGACCGGGTTTTGCGCGACTTATTCAAAGCAATTCAATGCACTAGGGTAAACTTCCTTCTATTCGTCCATACCGCACGTCTATCCTGGAGTTGGGAAAAAGGAGGGAGATTGGGGAGTTGCGGCCATCTACATCCCGTATTCTAATAAGGGCGCCAAAATTTTGGTGTCCACAAGAAAACGCCAAGTTTGTTCACGGTGCCTCCCTGTTATAAACCTCTATCCTTCCATGACACTGACGACGATGAAGGGCACCTCGGAACATGACGAACCACGATGACGAGTTTATTCCGCCAATCGCCTCGGAAATGACACGGACCGAATGAATGTGTTTGTTGTTCTACAAAATTTAGTGTTGGGTTTAATTTTTCTATTATTGAGTTTCCTGGGTCTCACGCACATTACGCCACAACACGCGTTTCTCTGACAAAAACAAAGAGAGGCATTTTATCGCATCTGAGTTTTCACAGACCTGACCATCACCATGATGGTATTGTCTGGATGGAAAACACCTCGTGATGTAGAGTTATTATGTCGTTCATGGGTAAGTTATTTGCGTTTATCCTCATTTGAGGGAATTTTCCTTAATATGTGGTTTTGCTTGTAGGGGGATACGACTTGCATGAGAACAATCATTCCAACTCTATCAGCATCAATACTAGTTCTCTCTTTTGTGCTTTGGTCTGCAACACGTTCAAAGTCTAAATCCGCCCGCAGCCCATCAGAAGAACAAACGCCTTCAACATGGGGTCAATGGATTACCAGTTGGCTAAAAGCAATCTTTATCTCCCCTTTCAAAACGTTTTTGACGGTTCATGAAGCTCTGGAAATTCTTCATGGAGATCAACACTCTCACGATGAGGGCGTCTCCGCCCGTCCTAGGATTAATTTCCGAATGGGATTCATGGCGACGTTGGCGTTGTTTGAATCTCTTACCCATATAGCGCTCTTTTCGTATAGGGTGTATAACCTTTCCACAAAGGAAATAACGCCGAATGAACCGCTTTGGGTATTGTATACTCCTCTTCTTATCACTACAGTGCACCTATACATCCAAATCCGAACACTTGTCCATCCTCCTCAAAAAGCGCCGTTGGATGTGTTCACTTTAATCGTGATACTTTGGTCTGGGCGAGGGGTAGATCTCTGTTATGACATCTATGACAAGTTGGTGTTTGGAGTGAAAGTGGATAGATTGGTGATGGTGGCAAAGGTGGCGGATTTCGTGACGTTGAGTTTGATGGCGGTTTTAGTTCTTGGGATGCCATTGGAGGTTCCACCAAAGGAGATCCCAATACCTCCGACTGAAGATGACGAGGTGCGTCTTTGCCTTGACTTTATTTCACATAGTCTGACTTTGTACTCTAGGAGGAAGTGAAAGCACCTCCAGCACCCGAGGATTATACCACGCTCTGGGGTTGGATCTCATTCAGCTGGGTTTCACCACTTATTGAACGAGGTACAATCCGAGACCTCAATGAAAACGACGTCCCGGATCTCAGTTTCTCAATTCAATCCAAGCCCGTCTACAGGCGCTTCCAAGATTTCAAGTACGCCTAGTCTATTTTTAGAACACGCTGATGTCAAAAGTCTAACACACCTGACGCAATAGACAATCAACCCTTTTACGTCGAATCTTAGCAGCGAATTCACTCGACTTTTTCCTCGATTGTTCCTTGACATTCGTATCATCAGCAGCATCCTATGCATCTCCCTACTTCCTCAAACGCATGCTCTATCTCGTGGAACATTCCGATACCATCCCTCACGCACGATCAGAAGCATGCATATACGCTATACTCACATTCTTAGCTGCGGTCGCAAAAGCTGAAGTGGACGTTCAGCATCTTTGGTTTGGAAGAAGGTTTTGCACGAGAGTGAGGAGTGAATTGATGGCGCTTGTGTACGAGAAGGCGTTAAAGAGGAAGGATTTTTCGGGGAATGTGAAAAAGGATGCTGGTTCCGGAGATTCAAAGGATGACGAGGATAAGGCCAAGAATAAGAAGAAGAGTAAAAAGGAGGAGAAAGAGGATGCCAAGGGTGCACAAAAGACTGGAGCTGATACTGGAAAGATTGTTCAGTTGATGTCATCTGGTGAGTCACATCCTCCAGAGTTCAGCTGTCAAAATTGACACTCGACTTCAAGATGCAAATAGGATCGCTATGATGGCCACAACTGGATACTTTATTTACAGCTCACCGATAGAAATCTTGATTGCCTCGTTCATGCTCTATCAGTGAGTTCACTCACGTGATTTCTAAAACATGAGAGTGACCATCTTTTTCAGACTTCTCGGATGGTCTGCCTTTGTCGGATTCAGCGTCCTCGTTCTCGCAAGTCCCCTCAATCACTTGCTCTCCAAACGAGGTGTTACGGTATGGTCTTCACATCACCACGAAATACTCGTATAATAACTTTTATTCAGATATCCCGAGGACTCTCCGCTGCTAGAGACAAACGAATGGGTGTACTGAACGAGTTCATTGGAGCCATCTCATTCGTCAAATTTTTTGCATGGGAATCACAGTGGCTCAAGGTGTGTCTTACCAAAATCTTGTATTCGCACAGCAATTTACGTTACTGCAGCGAGTTCATGATGCGCGAACCTACGAGCTCGGTTGGCTCAAGAAAGAAAGGGCTAATTCGATCATCTTCGGGTTGCTATGGACTCTTGCTCCGGTTGGGGTATCGATTGTCAGCTTTTTCGCTTATGTCTATTTGGGCAATGAGCTCACGATCTCAACCGCCTTTACTGTGAGTGTATTTCCTGATTAGTTTCTCCGTGTTTCACAGCGCTTACTGGGGTTTAAACGTCAGGCCATTGCCTTATTCAATGTAAGTGGCTGTGAGCGCTTCATTCGGATATACGTTGCTGACAAATCCCCCCTCTCCTAGATGCTCCGGATGCCGCTTAATGTCATTCCCATGTTCATCGTTCAACTTCTCCAAGCCGGGGTTTCACTGGATCGCATTGAAACTTTCTTGAAAGAAGAAGAGGTTCCAGATTACGTCTCCAGCTTCAAGCGGTCCGGCAACAATACGTCCCCAGACTCTCACACTGCAGCTTTGGACGATGACATCCTCGGACTTGAACATTGTTCTTTCAAGTGGAATGAGGCCAAGGATCCCAAAGAGGAAAATTCCAAATCCAAGGGTCGCTCTACTCAGCCGGAACTCCCTATCGCTACATCTCCGACAAACACCGAGACAAGCATACCTGAACAGGGAGAAGAGGCCCTTGAACCGGAGAGATTCGAATTGAGAGATATCAGTGTGGTATTCCCTATTGGAAAGTTCACTATTGTGACTGGACCCACTGCATCTGGAAAGTCGGCATTGTTGATGGCCCTTTTGGGCGAAATGACCCTCCAACCCTCTCCATCTTCCGGTCCCGAGTCTAAAGTCCATCTTCCCAAAAACCCAACTCGGGTCGATCCGGCCACGAACCTGCGCAGCTGCATATCTTATTGTGCACAGTCGCCTTGGCTAGAACACGACTCTATCAAGAATAACATTCTATTTGGTTTACCAATGGATGAGGAGCGGTATAATGAAGTCCTGGAAGCATGTGCACTCATTCCAGACCTGACTCGGTTTGAGGATAGCGATGAGACAGAAATAGGAGCTCGAGGTGTCTCACTAAGCGGTGGTCAGAAAGCACGAGTGGCACTAGCCAGGGCAGTTTATGCTCGTACAAAGTTTGTTATCCTTGATGATCCTTTGGCCGCCGGTGAGTTATCATTATTATCGCAACCACAAACATAAATCCTTACCATCTTTCCCCAATCAGTGGACAGCCACACTGCTCGGCATTTGTATGAAAAGCTTTTGGTAGGGCCTTTGATGGCCAATCGGACTTTGGTATGGTTTTCATGTGAACTCCTTTAATTAAGCGCTTGTCTGATATCTCCCCTTCGAAAGATTCTCGTTACTCACCATATCGATCTCGTGCGGTCTGGAGCTCATTATATTGTGCGCATGCTCGACGGTCGTGTTGACACGCAGGGGACCATCAAGGAATTAGAAGAACGAGGCCTACTCGAAATAATTGCTCACGATCAGGTGGAAACCGGCACCACAGTGCACACACCAGAGGCATTAGATGATGCCGAAGCAATTGCCGAGAAGGTTGTTGAAGAAAATCCTCAAGTCACCACCGAAAATAACGATTCTGGGGAAGTGAGAAAGAAAAAGAAGGCCAGAAAATTGGTCAAAGACGAGGCGAGATCCGAAGGCAAAGTCAAGTGGAAGATTTACTCGACATATTTACGTGCCTCGTACGCAGTCGATTCGCGGCGTACTGGTCACCGTGCTGACTGTTTTTTTTTGCAGGGGATGGTTCACGTGGGTTTGTTTGGTGCTCCTGACATCATCCTATCAGGTACGATTACTCAGGAACCGCAGTATTTGGTTGTCTAAAGGAGTTTCTTCTTACATAGGGATCAGGTGTTGTAGAAAAATTATGGATCAAAGCTTGGGGAGAACACTACAATCAGACGGTACCTGAAGAGGTTATCGCCTCTTACTACCACGTGTCCACTGGTCTCGATCACACACCATCTTCTGCTCACGATGTTCTCATGGCAGGACATTCGTCTGGAATCCTCTGGACAACCAATGGGTTAACCGCGAACCAGAGAGATGTTGCTAGGGTGAGATACGAGTTACCGTCGGCCAATCAACATCCCATGTTCTATATCGCTGTCTACGCGGCGATCGGCGTTGGTGCTGCTCTCTTAAGCACATTGAATAGTGTCGTCCAATTTTTTGGCGCTTTCAGGTTCGTACGCCTCTTTAATCTCACACCGTTATCAGACTATTTACCGCCTCACCACATCTCAAACAGAGCATCCAAAATATTATTCAAGCAGCTTCTCCATGCCGTGGTCGGGTCTCCCATGCGATTTTTTGATACCACACCCACTGGACGGATTTTGAACAGGTGAGCCACGTTAGCGAAACGTGGCTAGATGAAGCTAACTACTGGCCCCGGAAAGGTTTTCTCGGGATATCGAGGTTGTTGATTCTTCACTCAGCTCGTCATTGAGAACCACTGGATCGTACATTGCGTCTTTCCTCGCGGCGTTGCTAACAGTCGTCATCGTCCTTCCCCACTTCTTCATTCCTGCAGTCTTGATTGCGTATACGTATTACAGACTTTCGTATGGATATGTTGTCGCTGGAAGATCTTTGCGCAGAATGGAGAGCACCACTCGTTCCCCGATTTTCGCCGCATTCGGAGATATGCTGGAGGGGCTCGTCACCGTTAGAGCGTTTTCCAGCGAGCCGCGATTTTTGGATAATCTGCACTCAAAGGTGGACTTGACCACAAAGATGTACGTTGCACGAATTTTGAGATTGGATAATTGACTGACATCTTGAATAGGTGGTATGGGTTTTGGATGACAAACCGATATTTGCTTCTACGCTTTGATACCTTGGGCGCCATCTCGACTCTGTTGACTACATTCTTTGCCTTAGCACGGCTCCAAGCGGGTCTGGCTGCATTGACGATTACCTCGGCCATGGCGTTTACCTCGTCGGTTTATTGGACCTGCCGCATGATAACCCAATTAGAGAGTGAGTCTAGGATTCCCCCATATACAACTCGAATTAACGCGAGTTCTGTGCAGTGGACCTGAATAGTGTCGAACGCGTTGTCGAGTATTTGGATCTACCCCAAGAGCCTCCAGCTGTCATCGAATCCAACCGAGTTCCTGCGTACTGGCCCAGTTCTTCAGCTGATCCCTTGGTTGTGGTGGAAGATCTCGTCATTAAGTATGCGCCCGAACTGCCATCGGTGCTGCACGGAGTTTCGTTTGCTCTGAAATCAAGGGAACGTGTTGGTTTACTTGGGCGAACCGGAAGTGGGAAGAGCACTCTGGCAATGGCTCTGCTCAGATTCGTTGATCCTGCTAGTGGCAAAATCATCATTGATGGTATTGACATTACCAGCATTGGCTTGCAAGACCTTCGCTCTCGTCTGGTCAGTTTTGCTGTTTGTGATCGCTATTCTGTCTTGTGTTGAAACTCATCTATCTTCAGACTATTATACCTCAAGATGCGGTTTTGTTTTCTGGCACCATCAGGTACTTCAGTCATGGCTCCAAGGTGTTTTGAAGACTCTGATTTTTTTGTTTCTTGCAGAGATAATCTTGATCCCTTCCATGAACACAGTGATGAAGAGCTTGATCAAGTACTCGCACGAGTTCACCTCAATTCCGATAGTAATCTTACATCACGGCGATCATCCGCCGCTCCTTCTCAAACACCGTCAATTCGCGAAAGTGTAGGCGACGAAGCTGCATCCTCGTCAGCTGCCACCTCATCCACCCAACTCGATGACGCGAGAACGTCAGTTATACATCTTGACACCAAAGTCAGTGCAGGAGGAGCAAACTTCTCCCAGGGCCAACGTCAGCTCATCGCGATGGCTCGGGCATTACTACGTCAGAGTAGTATTATCATCATGGTGGGTCTACTTGTGAATGCGCCTCGAATGGCTACTGATTTGATGCTCAAAAGGATGAGGCTACGAGTTCCATCGATTTCGCAACGGACGCATTGATTCAGAAGACAATCCGTGAAGAGTTCTCCAACTCCTTGCTGTTGACAGTTGCCCATCGAATCAGAACTGTATGTTGTAGTCTATTTATTTTCGGGACTTATCTGATAATTTTGCATCCTTTGTAGATCATTGACTATGATCGGTAAGATAGAATCTGTGATCTCATAATTTTGTATTCTAACTTCTTTTATAGATTGTTGGTGCTGGATCAAGGCAATGTTGTCGAATTCGACACCCCGTTCAATCTTATCAATAAGCCGGGTGGAGTATTCAGGGAGATGTGTTTGAAGAGCGGATCATTTGACGATTTGTTCCAATCCGCCAAAGCGAAAGCTGAAGGACAGATCCAAAAGTTGTTGTAGCGGGATCAAACACAGAAATACACTCAACGACATTTTGAATTATCAAACTACCACACTCTCTAAACTGTGCTATTGATGTGGTGCAGATCAGGCCAATCATAAGTCATCAGATATCAGACATCACTCGGCATTGTGCTTAACCATCGTTTATCTGCATACGACTATAGGGGGTAAGGGTCCGGAGATGAGTGTAGAACAATTATCCTAATAAAATGCCGACAGGCTCACTGCAGAAGACATAGAATGCAAGTGAACATTGATTCTGAATGGTCCCGATCACTGATAATGATCTACACGCGGCTCTGTGGATGTACTCCATTAAGCAACAGGAAATCTCTTCTCACGTCGCCGAGTCGCTTTACTTCACCGAGCTGCATCCGATGCGCTCCCCCGGGATGAAGGCAAATCTTCAGACTTAGATCCAATAGATTTCAAATCTCTTTGCCCAGTTCATTCTGTCCATTTGTCAGTATCTCCATGGGGCTGTCAACGCACAACAACCCACGTGGTCCTATGGTGCTACACACTAGTAGTCCTGTTTCACGGGCACACCGGCCAGTCCACAGTCACATGAATGATCGCCTTCAACGCAATTGAGATTTTCAACAATTATTACTTCCTGTCTTCGTTACTAAGCTCCACATATGGCTTATATGGCTCATCGTTATTCTACTCTGTTTTTGGGGAGATTCGGAGGTCCTTCAAGTCATGATTCATCAGGAGCAAGATCAAGAATAACGGTTCTAACATTCATGAGATTTTGTTTGTACCGCTAGTGCTATCAATCCTTACGCGAAGCTGTGGACCAATGACCTTGGGACTGACGCTATCAATGCGACATAAATCAATAGCTATAATTTTACTGATAGGAAATTCAAAGTATCTCCCCATATCACCGATCTGCTGGTGAAACTGGAGATGCCACGCGGTCTCATCTATGAGCTAGCCTCATAAGCGCTCATTTATCATACCTCCTCTGCGCTAACGACGTTATCTAGTGCTGGAGCCGAGGTTGTTATCATTGAGCTAGACATCAAGCCGGCAGTCTATATCAATGTAGCCGAACCCTGCATCAACACCTAGCTTACTTATGATAAGTGATAACTGAGAACTTAAATACATATACATATCTGTTTAGAAACCGTTACCGCCCAAGGACGGCTGATAATGTCTTGGAGGAGAAATTATTAATCAATCACTTCCAACGCCAGTTGACTGAATAGTTTAATAAATGTACCGTGGAGTTTATATGAATCGTCTAATTTCGATATGGCACTTACCATTGACTACAGTATTGTTGTTCAAGTATACTTACCTAACCCCAGCGTTGATAAGTGCCATCCGGTGAAGATGCCAAAATTGCCACTTCCTTCAAAGAAGCCAATGTTTGGGACTACTAATCGAGATGGATAAATCGATTTCTCTCATTCCGTGGACTCGAATCACTACGCGGGAGGTTGAGAAAATGACGCAAGAACCCCTTGATTCATATCACGTGACATAGATTATAAAGCCGAGTCCACGACATCAAAACGCTTAACTGGGTCTTGGCAAAGCTTCGTTATTCTCGGTGGTGTCCACCATTTTCCTCGGCGTTCCAAAATTAGTGCTACCGAGGTCCATCGCCAACCGTGTATGACAATTCTGCCGCAATCTTCCCGGTAACATAACGACCTCTCTCTGAACTTATATGTTCAAAAGTACAAGAAATACACCTCGAATCTCATCGGCTCCACGTACTTGGGTAAATCGAACTAATTTAGTATCGAAGTCCGAGAGTACCTGCGGTTTGTCGCCCAGCTCGTAGGCTAGTCACCGTTCTTTTTGTCGATATCACCCAGGTTAAAGGAATTTTATCCGCACTTAATTCCTCTCCTTTTTCCTTCCTCCATGGAGATTTCCATTTCGATTCTTCGCGCATGACCTTCGGGTGCCATGGTCAGATCAGCTTGCGGCAACTGCGGGCTTATTTCTCGAAGCCTGACTTTTGCGGTTCGGAGCAATGTCCAATTCCGGCTCAGTGACCAATAGATAAATAGGCCACCAAGGTACTAATTTTCTACAAGTCCAACAACTTTCATTCCACCAACGTTAGATTTACAATGGCTCCCCTTACAGCACAAACTGCAGCCCTCATCCTTTTGATGACCTCAGCAGCCACAGTCAACGCTGCTGTTGCACTCTGGGGTCAATGCGGAGTAAGTTGTATGGCAATGATACTATATGATTAGTCACTTACTAGTTTGGTGATCAGGGTATTGGTTACAGTAAGTTGTCGATATGGGTTGAAAACTAGGTGCATTGCAGCTCATGCCTTAAAAACAGGCGGAGAAACGACTTGCGTATCGGGCGCGTACTGTAAGTCCTATTGTGTTTCATATCTCTTTCATTTACTAATGTAATTGCGTAGGCTTCCACCAGAATGATTGGTATTATCAATGGTAGGCAAACCGGACCATGATCTCAGCAATGGGATGGTGTTGAGCTAATCTTCAACAGCATACCTGGTACCGGCGGAGCTACGACTTCCACACCCAGTAGCCAACCTACCACTACCAGCAGTGGAGGAAGTAGTACTGCAACCGGTCTTGCAGCGAAATTCAAGGCCAAGGGGTGGGTCATCGCCTTGATCACTTTATAACACGTGAATTTACCCCTGCACAAAATAGGAAACTTTACTTCGGCACTGCGACTGATCAAAGTCTTTTGCAAAATGCGCAGAACGTTGCCATTATTCAGAGAGAATTTAACTCCGTAACACCCGAGAATTCCATGAGTGAGTGAAGATCTCTCACAATAATCGTTCAGATCCTGATGTATTTTGAAATGAATCTAAGAGTGGGATGCTACCGAGCCTTCGCAGAACTCCTTCAACTACGGTGGGGGTGATTACCTTGTTAACTGGGCAACCACCAATGGAAAATTGGTCAGAGGCCATACTCTCGTTGTATGTATTCTTATGGCATCTCTCCTTCATCCAAATTCAGTTTATTTTGACTCTTATCTAGTGGCACAGTCAACTCCCAAGCTGGGTCAGCTCTATCAACAACGCCGCCACTCTCACCTCCGCGATGAACAACCACATCACCAAACTCGCAGGTCGCTGGGCAGGAAAGGTGAGAGCACACGACATATTACAGAATGAACTAGTGTCTGATGTCATTTTTTAGATTTATCACTGGGATGTTGGTGGGTACCACGCCCTTGTAAATTGATTTGCGTTGCTAACTTGTGAGTGTCAAGTGAACGAGATCTTCAACGAGGGTGAGTGCGCTGTTATGTAATAAAGCACACACGTCGATAACCATTTCTCTCAGATGGGTCGTTCCGCTCCAGCGTTTTCTACAACGTCTTGGGCAAAGGTACAATCTTGCATTGCTCCTTCCTCCACCATTTCGCCTACTGAGCACCTTTGAATAGGATTCGTTGCCACCGCTTTCAAAACCGCCAGCGCAGCTGATCCAAATGCCAAGCTCTGCATCAACGACTACAACTTGGATTATAGCAGTGCCAAGGCTGACGCAGTTGTTGCCCTTGTCAAGGAACTCAAGGGTCAAGGTGTTCCAGTTCACTGCATTGGAACTCAAACCCACTTGGAAGCCGGTAACGGTAATATCGTCGCGGTAATGAACCGATTTAACATGCTTTCTGAATTCGTCCGCTAATACATTACGATCGAAGGGTGCATTGACCAGGTTGGCCGGCGCTGGCGTTGATGTCGCTATCACGGAGCTCGATATTAAGAATGCTGCTGCTTCGGACTACACTGCAGTCGTCAGCGCTTGCCTTAACCAATCAAAATGCATTGGTGTTACCGTTTGGGGTGTCTCAGACAAGGACTCGTACGTTTTATTCATATGCTTACATGGGTTTTTATTCATGGGCTTGTCCTACTCACAGATGGCGTGCCTCGTACAACCCCCTTCTCTTCGATTCCAACTACCAACCCAAGGCCGCTTACACAGCCGTCATTGGTCTCTTGTAAGCCACAGGTCATCCTCGCAGTACGGTTTAGCAGGGCTACAGTACTCGTGTCTTTTGTCTATGCAATAAACAGCATTGTCACCCCTTTTCTCAAGCGATCAAAGTGTAAACTTGAGTTTTGGTCCCTGAACAGGACCTCTATTGCGTAAGAACTCCGTCCGCGGCCAATTGACTTCTTGGTATCTATGCACCTCCGACTCCCTCCTTCCATAACTTCCTGTTGAAGTTATTGTCTTGCCAGGCTTTCCTCTGTATACGTCCTTTCTCAACTAGACTCAGTCTACACAATTTAGTTGAACATCTCTTCCGAGCGACATCCGAGTTAGCTGGGGCAGAACAATATTCGTCAAACTCCCCGGCGCCTTAAGCACGAAGCTGGACATACTTGAGGACCGCGCACAATGCTGTCCGTGATCCCCAATTATTCTCTACTTACAAATTTCGCTACCACTAGCATGAAATACTCCTTTCCTGGCTTGCGTCATAACCGAATAGGAAAACTTTTGTGTGCTAATATCATTTGACTTCCTGGCTATCCCAGTGGGGGGAGTGTGGGACTAAAGTAGTGATATCCTTGCCGGAGTTTTGCCAGTGCGTCAGTATTGCCGACCGTCATCTCACCTGTCTTACTATTACACATCGACTGTACTCAGGAGATTCCTTACATTGTGGTCTGGTCAACGGTGGTAAGGTGGGCCCACCGGCTTTTTCCGCCAATCCATTCTACGGTTGCTGTACTGTCAATGATCACTTCAACGTCTCCGTATGTTTGAGTGGAACTACTGAAAAGGTGATGGTCTCCATTGATCAATGATCTTTAACGTTTGAGTGTCTTAAGGTATTAAGGGGCGTGTGGCCCGTTGAGTCGTTTGGTGTCAAATTTGCCCTTCGTTGCTAGGCTACCCCAGCTTCATGCTCTGATGAGTTAGGATT
>WSUA01000022.1:66535-78737 GCA_019633455.1 Tulasnella sp. 419 | reverse complement strand
ACCTATCACGTGTCGCACCGTCGCAAGCGACGTTGTCGCTGCCGCGGATGCTCCACTCGAATGGGAGATTTGGGCGCATAGAAAACTTGGGCAGTCAATTGAAAATTCTGTGTTTCAACTAGACTATTACTAAGAGAGTTAGTAGAGACACACGAGTCGAGTGAAGCAGAAACGGGCTATGCGATGAAGAAGAATTCACATTGGCTCGAATCCCCTCTTTCGGTGTCATCAGATAATGACAAAGCTGACTTTGTGCACAGTGCACTTGGCTCTTGATTTGCCATGTGCTGCTAAATAGCAGGTTGTAGAATTGGACCGTCAAAATATCATGTCAATCGGCGCATGCCCTCGTTGATTCGGAATAAGCTGAGTAGCTCAGGATTGATGGCTTGCAGACAGAATACGTGAAGCCAGCCTCTGCGCTGCTTGTGTTCCGAGCAGCTCAAAGCATCATTGAAGAGAAGGACTTGTGAAGAGCGTGCTGTATTGCATACGACTACGGTAATTACGGGGGACCATTTTCCTGAGCGCTATCTATTGAACGCCCTGTCGGAGCCTTTTCTTTGTGTACCAGTGGTAACTCATGCTTACCGAATCAGGCCACGCGTTATGAGGCCAGGCTCCTCATGGACCTCGTTACTCTTCGGACAGCCATTCCCTAGAGCCTGTTACGGTGTGAATTGCCCGAGATCGTTGTTCTTAAACTAGATCCGAGCTTAATTCTGGGTAGCTCCTCAGATTTATAGACCGATTCTGGAAGACGAGCGAATCGCCTAAGTTCGGCCCCATTAGGTGATCTAGACAAAATTCGTAGACATAGACATCTGATCAACATGATTCATAACCCAAAAATGGGGGATTGCATAATAGTCGATACCCGGAAAGGGAAATTGACGGTGTCCGCTTGCGCGAGTTTGTTGTACAGGGACTGGTTTCGATTGTAAGGAGGGCTGACGGAACAACGCCCCTTTGACGTTGGTCATCGTAGTGGATAGGGGGCCCAGCACCAACAAAAAGGCAGTACTCGTTTGGTGTGTGCAATCAATCCTATCGCCTCGCTTTGGCCTGACACTCTATCTTCCGTCATCTCATCAGATCTTGCTGTAACCTTGTGTAGCCTCGAGGTTGCTTGCAGGCCACTTTCCAATCCCACACCACAGCCTCATCTTAATAACCTCCGGTATTTCTACCCAACTCCATCACCTCAGAACCAGAACCTTTTTCCCCTCTTTGCAATGGATTTCGACGTTATTCCGTATGAGGTGAGTTGTCTCGGGCAGTATGTTTTATACTTTCCGTCCTCATCCACCACTTTATTCTAGGATATCAAAGGGGACTGGAAGAAGTTGGGCTCCGGATCGTTCGGGAACGTCTACAAGGGTGCGGTTATTCATGCTAGGACTCCGTAAGGGTCATTGTGATGGGCTGACTGGTGTCTCCGACAGGGTCATATCTCGGGATTGATGTCGCCATAAAGGAGGTCTTGCCCTCGAACGACTATGACGTCGGCAAGTACTTTGAACGTGAATGGAGGCTGATGAAGTCAGTGGATTGGTCATTATCCTGCGGTGTTGGTGTGTCTCATAGTCATATTGTTTTAGGGAGGCCCGACACCCCAACGTCGTCCTCTACCTTGGTCTCTCTCGTGCTCCACCGCCGGACGGTCGCATCTTCATCATCTCGGAATTCATCGAGAATGGAAATCTTCGCCAGTACATATATGATAAATCAAAGCCTTTTGGATGGCGACTTCGTCTCTCTTTCATGACTGATATAGCGCGGGCGCTAGCATATCTCCACGCACGAAAGGTACGTTGGCGTGTACTCGCGCCCTTCAGTCTTATCAATCATAACTTTAGTGCATCCATCGTGACCTCAAAGGGGAAAACCTACTCTTGACGTCCAATGGTCGCCTGAAGATCACCGACTTCGGTTTCGCGCGGATCGCCGCCAGAAACGAGGAGGAAAGCAAACGACTGACCTTCTGTGGCACCGATTCCTATATGTCTCCAGAGATTCTTATGGGAGACGAGTTCGATCTTCCGACAGACATCTTTTCGCTGGGTATCATCTTTTGCGAGATTATAGCGAGGAAGCTAGCAGACGACTACACCTTCAAGAGACATCCACCCTTTTTCGGGGTCGAGTCTGCGCAAGTTTATGAGCTTGCCTCGCCTGGTTGTCCTCCAACATTGATTCAACTAGCGTTAGACTGCTGTTCGGTGGATCCAACCAAGCGTCCTGACACAGTGGAGGTGTTAGCCAGGTTGCGAGCAATCGAACTCGAAGTCAACGCAAGAGCTTCGGACGAAGAGGAGCACGTTGGCAGCATCAAATTTCTCTCCTCCACTAAGCGACCATCAGCGGCACCGAGGATTCCCAGCTTTGGGATGGGTATTGGGAAAGGTATCGGCAATGGGGGGAAGCCAAAGGAGGGTGTAGTAAACGAGGACAGCATGGAGGATAGCGATGACGAGCTTGCAAGCGCGGTTCACGGGCTCAATGATATCTCCATTGAGGGTCAAGGTGACGATGGTCCCACCCCAACTAGCTCCTGGCAAGCAGGACATGACTCGCAGGTGCGAGAAGCAAGTCACATTTCCAGTGACTATGAAGCAGCTAGGCCACTTCTGGAACGTGATTCAAATCGCGGATCTTCTATCTCGGCATATAGCACCTCGGTCGTCAAAGGAAGCCACCACAACACATCGTCATTGAATGCCCCACCCTTATCGTCGGTTCTTACAGTCCGCCCAGTAGCAGAAAATACACTTGCACCACCCATTCCTCCTCCCGCTGGCCAAGATTCATTCATGTCCATTGATTCCTTTCATACTGCGACTGCTCCGTCGCCTTCTCCCTCCAACTTGGCTCCTTCGATTGCGGCTGCCACAGAAGGAAGCTCGATCTTTTCCGCGGCGTCGTCTGCCCTTCACCACCGATTCACGCTGATCAAGCCTGGGACCAAACGTGGGTCGATCTCCGCCAATCATGGGAAGACCAGCCCCGAACCTGCTGTACCCATCTGGAGTCCTTTTGATTTCTCCTTCTTTTACGGTGGACTCGGTGCTTTCGGAGCCAAATGTGACCTTTGTGGGAAGAGGCTTGGTTGGAAACCAGTATTAGAGTGTGACGACTGTGGACTTAGGTGAGCATTTGGCATGAATTCATTTCTCCCCAAGCCGTTTCGATTCTCTGCGTCAAGCGCCCTATTGTTACCGTTATTGATCGCTGGCTGTTTGCCTGCCTACCCATTTTCCTTGCCTCGTTTCCTCGCTTTTATTTCTAGACCTTGGCCTTGGATGGAAGTGGACGAGATGAACTAACAAGCATCGCCTGATGTGCCCTTCTACCTCCCATTGTATGTCAACCTGCGGCTGGCTTAAATCGCTTGATGCGATTCGGTTCGTGTAGAGCGCATCCGAAATGTGGGGAGGCAGCACCATTGGACTGTGGCATTCGAGCAACATCTCGTTTTACCCAGACCCAGCAGAACAACGTCCCTATCAACCTTTCTCCATTAAAAGGCGGTAGAAAATTTGCCTCGGTGGCTTCTACATCAAGCCCAAATCACCCAACAGCGACGGGAAGATGAAACAAGGGTATTCCTGGATTATATATATTCACACCCTATTTGCTCACCACTAGTAAAACCTCTTGTTGTACACATATCACCGAGTATTTTAACCCCTCACTAATATTCCTACATCCCTTGTCATGTTCTCATTTCTCATTTCCTGGACTCATTCAGTCACGTCTCCGCTCTTACATGTAACATTTAACGATCTGAATAACTTTTTGCTGATGATATATACTTGAGCATCTCAATTTCTGCATCTGGGCTTCAAGCTAAGATCGGTTATAATAATCGATGAATATAGATGCAAAGACAAGAGCTGAATTGCAGGTATTGGATGCCACTGCAAGGTTTCCCACGATCCCGTCCTCCAACCTTCAACTCCCACCACCACCCTTGGGGTATGTTACCTCGCAAGGGGTTTTCATTGCTTCAAAACAAGTCAGCCTCGGTGCAGCTCGCAGTCCTATCATATGCAATCTCACTTTGGATCGACGGAACAACGCAAGTTCGAGATATCCTTGGTGAAGGTGTCGGCCTAGAAGAGTTATTCGAAGACGCTACACTTTCATCACCAGAATCATGGGTGGCACGCCATACTATAAATGCACAAGGGGAGACTATGAGGTTGAAGCACAAAGTTTTGGATTGGCTTTTCCGTAAAGGACGACCTCTTGATATCAGCGAGAGGGCTGCTATGGCGATTGTCCAGATATCGGTACGTGCAGTTATAGATCATACGAAGCACTCTATTAACTCGTCAACCTCACGTTAGACATCTCTCGCTATATTTCGAATGGTAGGACTTAGTCCTCTCTTTCCCTTTCTGTTATCTCCTTTCTTGTCCAACACTGCCTTGCCCGACGCTTTGCAGAACCAACGGCTAAGGTGGAGACATATTATTACTACTTCAATTGGACTTGCGGTGCTACACGAACTCAAACGATTCGTCGTGGTAAAAGCAATTGCAATATATAAACGTCGGTTTGGAACTCGAGATCCATGGTCCACAAAGATCAAAGCCACAGGTTTCCCGCTAGGCGATAGTGGACGTGACGAAGAAGATCAGGACTGCCTGATTTGTTCAGGAGTTGGGATTGATGGTTTGTTGCCGCAGACGGCTTCAGGAGCACCCTCTGCGATCCAAAATTCATCCATACTTGGCCCTTTAGAAGGGTTTTGCGTCAATGCACCATCTATGCACTTGATGCACAGACCATGCATACTCCGGTGGCACCATGAATATCAGAGAGGCCGAACGAGTGAGGGCGTTGAGTTGCGAGCCGAGACTGAAGAGGGGTCGGAGATGTTGGCAGACATGAATATCCTAAAGAGAGGCAGACATATCCTCCAGAAATCGGGCTTTGGATACCTGGTTCCTGGCCTGCAACTTCCAAACTCCTTTTCAACGTTCGAAGAGAATGGGCCACCCTCGACTATTCTCACCCTCCTCCATCCTGGCTCCTCTTCTTCGGCAGTATCCGATTCTCTGCCAGTGGCCACATTAAAAACTTCGCATCCACCATGTCCGGGGTGCCGATCACCCATTTTACTACAATTTCGAGCGCAGAATCTTAAACGTTCGACCGAAGCTTTACGACCCTTAAGCTTCGTCAACAGATTACGCGTCCTCGTCCCTGCTATGAGGAAAGAGTGGTCGGATCTCATTACTGGTCGGACAATACTTCGCAAGTTGCTCGCCCAAGTGACTTTCGTGTTTGCCTTGATCAGCATGATTCAATCTAGATCTACACGCCAAACGCTTGACGTACTACGGAGGGAGGCAAGGTAACAAGTGGGTTGGTTATTAACATTTAACCAACAACGGTGTACATGCATGTAATTAGAATACAATACGTTCTGAAGTACCCCGAGAGTAAGGGAGACGGAGAATTTACTCTTCGAACATGTAGCGGAATCATAGCAGTGGGCACCTTTCACGGTCAGTCAAAAAGGCACCCCGGCTTAAAAGGACCCGCGTCTCGTTCTCATTCACCTCAGCATTACCCTGCCTAAGAGTTGTATCGGAGAGTTGCGCTGGCATTAGTTACTCCGGAGGAGTAATCCGTGCGCTGGAGGTGAATTGGAATTGAGAAAATTTGTTTCGCTCCCGGAGTTATCGGAATTCCTTGGGTGATTCTAACTTCTAGTAAGACCTATGCACATGGTCGATCATCTTCACTTTCGTCCCTAATATCCTTGTAACAGGCACACATGTGCTACATTCACATTGTTATTTGGGCGTACCCGAGGTCATCTCTCAAGCCCCAGCCAATACCTTGGCGATAGAGGTTAATCTAAGCGATCGAATCGATCGCCCAACCTCAAACCTCTACCAACTCTAAGCTGAACAGCCTCTTTGAAGCCAACCTCTTTCAACTGCTGTAGTGTGTATGGATAAGGGCTCTCTGCTGATCTTATGCTGTATATCTCACCGGTCGAGGAACTCTTCCCGCATTTCATCCCTTGTCTTCGATCCTTCTATTGTCTCCACAATATTCTGATGAACGTGCGACGTCCTACAGGTACATTCGAATGTAGCATCTGATGAGACCCATTGACAGCCGAGAACGTTTTATCCCATAATGGGCATCGCCATTATAAGCATGGCGACATCATTGCTACCCATCTTTATCCCCTCCCCTATCTTCCTATGCAGTCAATGTTACGATTCGTTACAGCAGTCAGTTCTATGATAGCTCTTTGCCTTGCGGCACCGATACCTATCAAAGATCTACAACGTCGGAAAATCGAGATGCAAGCCCACAGAGGCGGCTATGGTCTCCGCCCAGAGGAGACTTTACATGCATTTGCCTACGCAATGGAAGTAGGAGCAGATGTCTTGGAGATGGATATGTTGTTTACTAAGGATGGGGTACCAGTCATATGGTCGGTGCGTTTTAGCTCGAGTTTGTTGAGGCAACTAATATTTCGATTACAGGCACGACCATTGGATACAACCCGAGAAATGCAGCGATACCACGGGAAATTATGTAGGACAGTATGTTGTCAATCTAACCCTTGCTGAAGTTAAGACGCTGGATTGCGGATCGCGGCAATTGGGGACACAGCCGCAGCAAGAAGGTGCCTTGATCCTCTATGAAGCAATTTTTGTTACTGAATTACGAGTTATTAGTCCAGCCCAGAGCCACTATTGCAACCCTTGAAGAGGTTTTAAACCTTGTGGAATGTTACGGAGATGACAAAGTTACTATCAACCTGGAGGTATTGTAACATTCGACTTTTACCTTCTATCTTCATGTGACCCATTTCAACTCCGTACAGACTAAATTAGACCCATTGCGTCCAAATGAGACATTACCAGTCGATACTTACATCAACTCCCCCAATTTTATACCCTTCTTGAAGAATCGCAATTTTTTGCACAGAGTAACAATCCAATCCTTTGATTGGAGGACAATCAAAGCCATCAAGGATAAATATGGTAAAGAAGTCACCACGGTGGCTTTGGTTGACGATACGACGATCGTGCCAGATGATGGCAGGCATGAAGGGCATTACCCATGGTTAGCTGGAATCGATGTTCGTCGTTCTTTCACAAATTGGTTGCGAATTTACTGACTCCTTTAGTAGCTGGAAAAAGACTTTGGGGGCTCGTACTTAAAAGCTGCTCAATCAATTGGGGCATCCATTATATCTCCTATTTTTGGCATTACTGGGACCGTCAATAACCCAAAGCACACCCACTTTGTCACGCAGAAAATGGTTAAAGAATCCCATGACCTTGGGTTAAAAGTTATACCTTGGACCGTTGTACGTGGTGAACAACGAAAAGCGCGTCGCACAAATTGGCTGATTTTAATTCGACACAGGATGATGAGTCAAGCATTTCGTACGTGCTCTCGACAGGCGTAGATGGCATCATCTCCAACTTTCCAGGTCAGCGTGATTTTTCTTAGTTAGTAGTCATGGTCTAACACGCCATATACGCTCCTTGCTTAGAGAGAGTTGGCTGGGTGGCCAGACAGCGCGGACTTTCTACCGGCAAAGCTAGAAATAAACCGCATCCCAAATGTCTGGCGAGGGCCAACATCCCGTCAATCCACTAATGAAGATTGTTACTTTACTCGCCGCTTTGCAAATCAATCAGATGTTTGGAAACGGGCCTTAACAACTTATGTGATCCCTTTACATAAACGCACTCTTACATTTCGTTTGTGGAATTGGTTTCTAATGTCATCAATTCGCATCTATATTAAGAGGGATGGCCTAAGAAACAATTCTTTTTCGCTAAGTTTTGAAACGCCAAGCTCTAAAGCACAACATTCACGGGTTGAAACTGCTCGGTATTCCTAAAAGTTACATTGATACTGGTAACAAAGATGAATAATCAAGAGAACCGTCGAATCTGATCATTCAAAGCGATCATCCAAAGCTTTTCTCATGATTCACTACCACCATCCACCTTGGCCTTTTTGGGTGCAACGGTAGGAACCTGACCCGACTTTTTCGGACTTCCGCCCGTCTCTTCCTCGCGTTTACGTTTTCGCGAGTTATCATCGCCGCCTTGATTGCCGGTCTTACCTCCTCGTCCACCTCGCCTGTCACCCTTTTTACCACCACGGCCACCACGACCACCACGACCACCGCGACCACCGCGTGCAGAATTGGTTTGCGCCCTTTTAGTAACAGCTTCCTCCTTGGCTTGATTGGCAAAGAATTTAGCCCGATTGATCCAAAAACCTCGCTCTTCATCATCTGAAGAGGGAAGTCAGTCAATGACCACCTTTGGTATTAGGATATTATCCCACCAGTAGGATACGACCAGGCGATAGGTTTTCCATTTACCGATGATGTCTTTTCTCGGATAGATGCCAATTGTTCTTCGGATACCACACTCGGAAAGGCAGCCATACCGCTCTTTTCGATGAATGGCTTTCTATCGAAAACACCCGCAAGAGATTCCTATTTGATTTGATTTGAAATTTGTGAGTTGAAGAATGAGGTCCACTCGAGTATAAGGAATACCGAACGAAACCTCCCACCTTGATTTCCAAGACAGGAACCTCATCACCATATTCACCACTGAATTTCAAGACCTTGCCTTTGGTATATTTGATATCCTCCTCATTGAATGAACCGTCGCTGGCAAGTACAATCTTATTTCCGCCGACGATAATTTCCAAACGCGCCTTTGTCGCTGCGCTCTCTTCTTCCGCGTCCCCTTCGCCGGCGGCATCCGCCCCGTTTGCGGCCTTTGCTTCTTGTTCCATTAGCACAAACGCATTGAAGGAGCGACCCTTGGTGCCTGGAGTATACTTTGTGCGATCTGGTACTGGGAATCCTTTTTCCTTGGACTTTTTAACAATATAGTCATCTCTGCAAAGGTTAGTTTGAGTGAGGTCAACCACATAGTTGGCAAATTTCGATCGCATTCAGTGATCAACGTACTTGGACATGATCAAAAGATCAGTATCACCCCATTTGGGTTTGGGATCCGTGTTGAGAAAGGCCAGTGCAGACGCTTTGTCTCTGAATTCACAGAATACAGAGCCCTGAGGTATATAATGCTTTAGAAACTACGAGAATAGTACAGCCATACAGCATACCTTGAATGGATGACCAGCCTCCTGTGTCCGTCGCATACGAACGGCGCTTATTGGTCCCCACTTTTCGAAGAATTGTTCGAGCTCTCTCTGCATTCCGGGAGTTTCATTGCCAAATCCTTTCTAATATATATGCATGCTAAGAATGATCCAGACTCTATATGTCACTTCATCATTGCTCACCACATAGACGCTGCGATCCAGGTGTTCTGGCCCACTGGGTGGCACAACGGGAGCAACCCTCCTGACGTTGGTTCCTTCTGCATCTACTTCAATAGCCCCCTTGCTCTCCCGTAAGGCAGCGACCAGCCATTCAGCGCCATATGGCTTGTATTCAGCCATTCGCTTGAAGGATGCAATTGTGGCAATCGAAATCCAATGATCCTGATTCTTCGTGTGCAAAGTCCACATGAATTTGTCATACGGGAGGTTTGCATCACTGAGGTAGAATTCCACTATTGTTTCAAGCGGTGTCGTGCATCGGGGAAACCAAATATCAACACAAGTCTTGACATTAGGGCATCCTTTAAGCTCACCTTGCTTTAATGCATTATCTTTTATGTTCGCCTCATTCACCGGGGTAGACGCTGTAGCGACATTCTCATCCTTTCCTGGCTCAGCGTTGGTGGAAAGATCGGTAGTTGACATGGCCTACCAATCTTGTCAGAAAATGGCCATAAATGCAAGCTAAGAAGACAAAAACGCACCTATATTAGCAAAGTCAATATCAACGGACAATCTTGCCAGTATCGCGCTATCACACCCGGTAAGCGAGCTCCAAGGTTGACAGGACAGAAATGAAATTTACTATTTGCTCGGATTTGGTTCAGACATCACGATCACGTGCTCCCTGCTTGACCTTGCAAGTAACAACTATTGCGTATTGTTCGGCTCTTCTGGGAATCCAATTTCATTCGTCTATTATCTAATACAGTCAAGGTAAAATTCATGCAGTCAATAAAGCTCTGATAGTTTCTAAGTCGCCGTCGGATAACTCGCAACGAGTCTTCAGATACTCCTCTATACTTCCATATTTGTTTCTGAACATCTCGAGCGTTGCTAACATCGTCTCGTACCTAGGAAATATATGAGAACGTGATTCTTTGAACTGGTGAAACGATGCTCACCTTGAACCAAAGGCATTGATAGAAGGTGTGATATACTCCGGAGCTTGCAAGGTGTCCTTGAATCGCATCAGAATCATTTCTCTCGCAGGTTCAATTCCAATCCTAGTAAGTGCGTAGTCCTTGGCTATAGCATCGTCGTCGAGGCCAGCGAGCTTTGGAATACTCAGTCGGATGATCAAAACATGGTGGAAGGACTCACGCTAAGGATGAGCATAGCGGCTACACCAGTCCGGTCCTTCCCAGCTTCAGAAAGTCATCAGTCGAAGAACAGTATGCGTAACATAATACAATATCTACCTGTACAATGGAACAAGCAACCTTCATCTGGTTTGTCCCTCAATTGCTCAAAGATTAGTTTGAAAGCTGGACCTCCTTGGTCAAGTATGTCTGTATACAGTTCAAGAAAACCCTGTTAAATGTCATGCCGTCAATCTACGATACGGAGCTCAGAGAAGTGATGATTGTATGACGCACCACTATCCCATCACCAGCGAACCTGAGGAGCGCCTCCTTAAACTGACCGTCGTTCTTCTCGACAATAAGAGCTGGAGCACTGACTACCTCGATATCTCCTAATTGAGGCGTTGCGGTCTTGTACTTGTTTATTTCCACCTCGGTGCGAAAGTCAAATACCCTGGTAACTCCCAGATCTTTGAGCTGATCAACACCTTTGCCAGTAATCCGGGAGATCTCTCCGGAACGAATGATTCTTCGACGAGTACTTGGTAATGGAAGTACGCGCGAGTTGATGATACCTTCTATGTGGACAAAGGGGGGATTCTAAAACAGACAGTATCAACACAAAAAGCAAATCTCCTAGTATATGGTCCGCGTTACTCACTGACAGTGTTTGCTTGACCAGCGTCTTGTCCAGTGCACCAAGTTCGGTGCCTTCAAAGTGAGTTAAATCAACTGGGACGGTCATGAGGGTTGGAACGGCTAGTTTGATTGAAGCCGTTCCCTTTGCTTCTCTTATATAAATAACAAAGGTACATCGCAGTAGCTGCGCACAGTATGGTTACCGGGGTTCTTTTTCACCCTCTCGGCGGCCATGTCCATCTACATCCGATCTTGACTCATTTAGCGCCTGGTTCTAGGTCAGTGGTCCAACAACCAATTGACGTTTCAATAGATGTCATCGCACAAGAACTCCTATCGACCTCCTGCGGTGGAGTTTCCACGTTTTCGGGAGGACGAAGAGTATGACTTGAACTTTTGTTTCTTGGTTCCAGACGAGATACAGAGCGAGCGCGTCAAATTGGTCCCGTTCATAGTGAGAGCCGTCTAGTTTCTTTTTTCAATTGACACTTGACGATATATTCCCACAGCCTTCATCTCACACGGAGCAGTATTTATTGGGAACCAAAGATCATCCAGAGCTCTATCGGTATCTCCCATACGGTCCATTCAAGGATAAAGAAGATTTTTACTGCTTCATCCAAGAACGGATCGCTACTGATCCTGGCACGGTGCTTTTCGCAATAATTGACAAGACGAAGCCTGATCCAGAAAGACCAGTTCAAGGCGGCACCTTTGCTGGGGTGATTGCATACCTTAATACACTGCCGCTCCATCTTTCCACGGAAATAGGACATCTTCTCATCCTTCCAGCTTGGCATAGGACATTCTTGACCACCAACGCTGTTGGTTTATTGCTGAGACAAGGATTGGAACTTCCAGAAAACGGAGGGTGGGGCTTGAGGCGTGTCCAATGGCAAGCGAATCACAGGAACAAGCCTTCAGTACGATGTGCGGAGAGGATGGGGATGAAAATGGAAGGTATCATACGATGGCAAAGGATATTACAGTCTTGGATGGAAGGGGAAGTGGCCCGCTTGGGTGATGCATTAGAGTCGCTTCCCGGCCGACACACTGCCATGCTGGCCATGTGCTGGGATGATTATTCTCGAGAGACGAATGAGGCCCTAATG
>WSUA01000022.1:23215-45224 GCA_019633455.1 Tulasnella sp. 419 | reverse complement strand
TGGAGAGTGAATGTGGTGCTGCTTCCTGATTCACCGAAGAGTCCCGAAAAAGGGTCGTTCGCGGTGTTAGACCATTACATTCCGGCTTCCCTTCCCTGTTTATATTACCTTATTAGCCACGAGTTTCATTTTTTGCTTTCACTCCAACTTGCAATTCATTGCACCATGTCCAACAAACGAGCCGCTTCTCCAGCCAGCGACTCCAATCAATCTTCTATCAAAAGATCTAAAGTCAATGGTGATGTTACTAATCACGGCAGGGCCTCGTCTCCACCCAAACAATCCAAAGCTGTTAGAATCGCTCGGCGTCTAGAATGGGACGACATTCCCAATTGGACGCATAATCATTCTCCATTCTTGAGTTTACCTGTGGAATTGCTTGACAAGGTGGGTTTTGGGGTTTTGGGGTTGCGATTCGGACTGACAGCTTTGACATCGTTGCCATCCCGGTATTTGTCCGTCAATCTATTCCTTATTTAGATCTGTGGAAAGGAGGGTGGATTACAGGTGTGTCGAGTACTGCAAGTATTGCATGTTGTGCCTTGCTGATTCTTGATGTACAGCTCGAGGACCATCTCGCGTTGTCAGGAACATGCAGGATGATTCGTTCCGCCTACACACCCGCCGTATGGACGGTAAGGATGTATTGCCTACGCTTTATATATCCAATTTATAAGGTCTTCTGTAGTCCATTTTGGCAAGACGAGCCCAGACAAGCCATTCCTTCTCTGAACCATTGTACATCACAAGAACTTGGAAGGACATGAAGGATGATGGATCTGCTGATCGCATCTTTTCAACTGCATGGGAGATCGCCAACGGAATACGGGAAGTACCTTCATCACCCAAGTCCAACTCGTGGCGAACGACACTTCAAGACTCTATGGATAAACAAATTCCATATGTCAGTGCTTCTAATTGCATTTGGATGACGTAATTGACAATTGACATGCACCACGCTTCTTCAGCAACACGCCAAACGATTGTTCAAGGTATTTGCGGCTCATTCAGGATAAATGGGCTTCTCTAACAGCTAAGTCACAGGTCACAGACGCAGAATTAGCTACCCTTAAGCACGTCGACAGAAGAGTTTTCGAGTAAGTAGGCACGTGTATCAATCCATTATGGTTCGCTCACAAGTTTTCTAGGCCGGTTACGAAACTATATAACTATGCCGCCGTTCGCTCCCTTGCTCTTCGATCTCATGGAGGACCACTCAACCACATGCGACTAATTCGTCAAAGTCGTGCCATTCAGGTGTCTAAGCAAGATTCAGCCTCATCCTCAAATCGGACCCGTCAGCGACATAAACTCACCAAAGAAGAGCGACGCAGGAATACAAATACCAAGGCAACTACTGCTGCCAGTCTGAAGCAGAAAACCTTTGAATCATTCCAAGAAGCAATGGACATGTATTCATTCAGGCATGAAGACGAATTTGGAGGTGGACTTGGAGATGAAGAAGGGAGCAAGAATAGTATCATGGCCGGAGTAGTTACCCTCCTTGGATTTTAGAGGGTATCTCAGACCATCGGCTTCATGCCCAACCAACACTTTTTTCGCGATCGTTGTTTTCTTACCTCAGCATCATTCACACCCCTACTCAACTGTTTTTAGTAGCAATCTGTTTTGGCAACAATGTAGATGATAGGCGCATTCTCACACAATCAGATAAAAAGCTTTCTTTGCGGTTTTACTTGTAACAACCAGATCGAACACTCTATAAGTATTGGCACAGCCAGAGTAAAATTGCGCACATAGAGAACCCATCCTAAAGAATACAATGGAATAAAAAAAACTAATTGGTAGATAATTAAATACAGAGCCGACGGTAGGATGAAGCGGCTGTAATGTGTCCTTCACATCACCCTGTTGTCCATTTTACCCTTGTTCATCAAGAACTTCCAACCTACTCTGGATTCCCGGAATCAACCTTCCATCGTTAACATTCCCGAGGGCTAGTCTGAGATACTGCTTCGCAGCACTTGCGTTGAACCCGATAATACATTGGTCTTGCACGGCTGAAAGATATTCGAAGATAATGATGATGGAATCATCTGCAAAAAATGACCTATCATCCCAATCGTCCGGTAGGCGGCCTCGAGTAAATTCTGTCGAGGCCCTTGTCCACATCATCAACAACGCTTCTCCTTTCCAAAGGGCATATCGAGGAGGATCATATCGAAGTGCAGTTAAATCACTCTTTTCTATTCTTCTCAAATCAAAGGAATCGTGCCTCCCATCCCTATGAGATATGATCCCAGCTGAGATGAAGTAAGCGGGCCAATGCAGCGATTCGTCTTCCTCCATCAACGTATTGAAGAAATGGGCCACACATGCTACGAATCGCGGAGCATGTGGTCGTAGAGTAGCCATCGTCATCTCCAGCTGTAGATCGACGAGTGCTGCTGCGTAATCTCCGATGGGGTTCATCAACCAAATTCTGGATGAACATGCCATCCCATATCCCCTCCTTATGAGATTCGAGTCACAAAGGTAACGAGAGAGTGCTTTGTTACGCTTGTGAACCCTTTCGGATAACAGCATAGAAACGAATTGCTTGTTATCCGGTAAACCAGATGCTAATCTGTCCAACATCCCTGCCGCAGAAGCCCGTGCCGCGTAGTTATAAGTAGCGAAAGCGGACTGAAGCTGAATGTTTAACAATGTTGACAGCATCGCAGCATATTCCCCCCGCAGATAGGCTGATATCCAACTATCGTTGGAAAGGCGCCGCATCACGTATAGTACGTCTGTGAGAGTTTCGGTGTTGCGCGAATTCTTCAGACCAAATCGGAGTAGGCCTTGACCGAAATATGAGTATGAGGGTGCATGGATATCCCTGAAGAAGTGTGCTTCTGCAAAGCTGAGCAAAGCTTGATAGATCGAGCCAACATGGTTCAGCTTCGTTAAATCCGAAACACAAAATGCGAGCCCAACATTATACATAACGGTTTTGCTTTGAATAAACGATGAGAGTGAAGTAAGCGATTGATCAATTCTTTATTCAGAAGTCTTACCTTTTATCTGCGGCATATAGACCAGAATTAAGCGATCCTTGGAACCCCTCAGGGTACACATTTCCTTCCTTCCCTTTATCCAAATGGGGATCTCTGCCATACCACTGGACAGCAGCTACAGTAAGTGCAATGTGACTTATAACATCAACCGGCGGGTATGTTTCGAGAACAGAGAGAAGGAAAGCGTAAACCGGCTCGAAATGTTTGCTGTAAATCTGAGATCCAAGGCCACTATGATGCTTCAGTTTACTCCCAGCAGTGGCGCAGATAATCATCGTATCGAGGAAAAGAGAGATGAGTGATATAGAAGTCACTAAGGATTGACTTGATAATCCATGACTTCGATCCACCACCGCAACTTGATGTTGAACGTTGAAAGAAGGGGAGACTTGGTGAAGTAGAGAGATGAGTGTATCGATTATGGGCATGGAGATGGATTCCTGCAGTCGCAGGCAAAGAGGAATGAAAAGCTTGGTGATTTCCATCGAGGTAGTAGGGAGTGGGTCCGGGATCTCCAATGACGGCGCTGACGCACTAAGCGGGTTCATAGGAGATGATTTGAAGAGTCGTGTTTCTCCAGAGTTTGCAGCTTTTAAAATATGAAGAAGAGCTGCTCCGGACACGATAGTTCCATTTGGCCACGTGTGTGGACGACGCTCATCTCCAGCGGAAATAAGCGAGCAATGAAACCGTATCAAACGTTCGAAAAGTCCCTCCTTGCGTTTGAAGAGAGACAGAAGAAGATCTGGAGGGAGTCGTGGAAGTGCATTCAATGCCGATAACGTGACTTGAGGATGTTCGGCTTGCTCAATCAGCCATAGAGCACATTTTACATTGGTGGTATGATGCTCTTCTGGGATTTGGATGCCATCCTCTTCATTCCCATCACTTGGCGGCGATGTCGATATCCACTGAGCTATTCTGGGAAATAGCTGCATTGGTGGTGTCGATATCTTGGTGCTTGATTTTCCTTGGGTGGTTTTGGATAACGAGCTAGTGATAAGTCCTAGAGTGGAAAAGATGGGCTGTCGCAATGCATTGGAGATAGGGGTTTGAAAGGGTGCCATTGGATCCATTATCGCTACGATGATGGTTATAGTGTAGACTCCAAGTCCCAATACTGTAAGGCCAAGAACGACCAAAGCCACTGCATGGCTTGACGACCAGAGGAAATAGATGACACCGATGAGGAACAGCAGCAACGATAACTGAAGAAGCATCGGCAGAAGTTCCATCAGTATCCAAAACCGCCACTGTACGAGACCGGTGTACCTCTCCTGCCTTCTTCGTCCTTGGGTGTGCAGTGGGAGCATGCGACCAGACGTCGCATACTCTGTCAGCCATTGTTTAGCGAGCATTGCGCCGAATGCTGCCATGAGGCTGCAAGAAAGGCTTGCGAAGAATATTGAGTTGACGGGAGTGGCGGAGGGTGACGCTTGGGATGCTAGCAAACTGGCCAATGAGGCTTCAGAAAACTCTATGTTGTCGTTGCGGTGAATCAGCAGGAGGCTGAGCAGCCGAGTTGTGTTTTCGGAAGGGTCTGGCTGGAGCCCCCTATAGGATTCGACGATGAATGCGGTATTAATCGCTGAGAACAAGGCAGCCTGTGCGGTGGAGATGTTATTATGTTACCTTAGGAAAACAGATAATTGGTGACCACTTACAAAGATCAGGAGGACGTCGAGGGTTTTATTCCACTTGTCCAACATCTCTCTATCATGTTCTCCAGCTTCTTTGGCATAAGTGGCCCAAAATTGCGTCTCATCCTCAAGAGTATGAAATGGTAGAGTGGTACGGGCTGAAACTGAAGCTTTCTTCTTAGATTGGTTTGACACTTTATGGAGAATTTGGTGGGAAAGCTTTCTGATGGTCCAAAAATATTAGAGCCCTGCATTCTAGTCGGAATTATTATAAGGAAAAGGACCTCACTTAACCACTAATGGTGGTTCATTGTCGTATGGAGACCCGTCCACTGTTGAGTGAGAATGCTTATTTGCAAGTATCTCTGTGTTTTCAAAGGACGCGTAAGAAGGAGAATTCTTGCTGATGTCCTCATCTGTAGATGGACTCTGATCAGCAGTAATAGACATCGTTGCTGGTGGTGAGGAGTCGCTACTAGTTAGTTACTTCGGAGTTCCATAGGCGCAGCCACATACCCCCTGTTTCGCATTTTGCGATGTTGCTGGGAGCTTCGTTGCTGTGTGACAACTTCGAAATTTGCCATCGAACCCACAGTTCTCCGCGTCACGTGTTAGATAAGGATGAAATTTCAAATCTCTTGGTGACTTTGATTCTTCCAACACTGGAGTTTACACACTTATGGGACTACTGTTTCCTCACTTGAGGATTCACCAAGTATTCGGTGCAAATACCGATGTTGGGAAGACCATTATTACTACAGCTCTTATTCGTGCAACTGCAAAGCGAGCTTCGGATAGTCTACGGTCCACTGTGCACTACGTCAAGCCAGTAAGCACGGGACATCCACAAGATGCAGACGATGTGTAAGTAATTCTATGGCATCTTACCCTTCTTCTGCTATTCATCTCATCCTCAAACTTCCATAGTCATGTCAGCCGGTTCACTGACGGCCTTCGGCCCAGGGTACAGATTTCGTGCTTGTTTAAATTCAACGAGCCGGTCAGTCCTCATCTTGCTGCCACACAAGCCGCATCAAAACAAGTGGGCCTTTTGGAACTTAAAATCAACATTGCTGCGTCTGAGCGTATCTTTCCAGGTACCCTCTGATGAAATACTCGTAGACGGGATATCAAAAGTAGCACGTTCCGCTAGCTCCTACTGCTCAAAGGAGCTGTCTAGTATGTTTGTTGAAACAGCGGGAGGTAAGAATTTCTGATACTCCCTTGTGAGTCATCATCCTCGGTTTGCTTCCCACATTTTTAACCCTTTCTGTACTAGGCGTACATAGTCCAACGCCTTCGGGAACAAGTCAAGCAGATGCTTATCGTCTCTTAAGGCTTCCTATCATTCTTATTGGAGACTCCAAGTTAGGCGGAATTTCTGCGACCATCTCGGCATATGAATCCCTTCTGCTTCGGGGTTACGACGTGGACTCGGTGTTGCTTTTCAAGGACGATTACTACAAAAATTGGGAGTATCTGAGCGGGTGGTTTCAAAAGAAGAAGGACAGTACAATTGGCAGTAGAATCCAGGTACACGCCATCTCACAACCCCCTCCAAAACTTTCCGACCCCGACAAAGATGCTGTGTCCCTTGAAGGCTACTATGAAGACATAGCTTCGGAGGGAGAATTGCCGAGTATCATAGAGCATCTTAACCGTGCTCATCTAAACAGGCTCGAAGATCTTCAATCCATGCCACATCGCAGTCTGGAATCGGTGTGGTGGCCATTTGTTCAACACGGGCTTCTCGGTGATGGAAGGGATATAACTGTCATTGACAGTGCCCATAATGATACATTCGAGACCTTCTCACATCACCTCGGTAAAAAACTCAACACCTCCCACCTTGTACCCCTTTTCGACGGATCTGCTTCTTGGTGGACTCAGTCACTTGGTCATGCAAATCCTGATCTAACTCTAGCCGCTGCCTACGCGGCAGGCCGCTATGGACACGTCATATTCCCGCAAGCCATACATGGACCTGCGCTAGAGCTTACGGAGAGGTTACTCAGGGGTCCTGGAAAAGGCTGGGCTTCACGAGTCTTCTTCTCTGACAACGGCTCGACTGGGATGGAAGTTGCGCTAAAAATGGCCGTTCGAGCTACAAGTCTACGTTATGGCAATCCTGGTTCGAAGGAATTAGGTGTTATCGGATTGAAGGGGAGCTATCACGGAGATACCATAGGAGCCATGGATGCTTGTGAAAGCGGAGTGTTCAATGCGGCAGTTGAATGGCACAGGGAGCGAGGATTCTGGTTCGATGTTCCCACTGTCGGAGTTCGTGGAGGTCGTGTTGTAGTCTCGACGGAGGCTTTGGGGTTGAGAGAAACAGCTAAAGCTGAAGAATTTGATTCCATATCCCAGGTCTATGACATCCGGAGGCGCCTCCAACAGCCTCTCGCCCAGGAATACCGTAGGTATATCCAAAGTACATTGGAACAACAAGTCGCACAAGGCCACGCTTTTGGTGCCTTAGTCATTGAGCCCTTGCTCATGGGGGCGGGTGGAATGATATTTGTTGATCCTTTATTCCACCGAGTCCTGGTTGATGTCGTGCGGATGAGTGAGGATTTATTCCTCAAAGCCCTTGACGGTGGGAAACGGGAGAAAAAATCACCAATAGACGTCGCATCTGCCTGGAGAGGCCTGCCGGTCGTCTTTGACGAGGTATTCGTGGGATTATACCGGCTCGGTCTGCAAACCAGTGCCCCACTCCTTGGTGTCAACCCTGATATTCTTGTTTTAGCTAAAATATTGACAGGAGGTCTCCTACCACTCTCAGCTACACTGGCTTCGCAGTCAATCTTCGATGCTTTCTATGGAAAGCAAAAAATGGATGCGTTGCTACACGGTCATAGTTATACCGCGTATCCCGTGGGATGTGCCGTTGCCAATGAGTCGGTGAATTCGCTTGAGAGGATCAGTCACTCTGGGTCATGGAATACTGCAAAGAAGCAATGGGATGCAATACCTTCAGAGAAAGACATGGATGGTCAGAGAGTCTGGAGCTTCTGGAATCCACAATTTCTTCTAGATATTTCAATGCTTGATTCGGTCGAGGCAACGATGGCCTTGGGCACTGTCCTTGCCATTCATTTACGCGATCAATCAGCAGGTAAGCCCCAATGCTTCACTTTATTACAAGCACCTTTTTGAGCTTGTTAACAGGTTATCAATCTATTACGGGTCAAAATCTGCTCTCCCCACTCCTCAATACGTTTGGAGATGAGAGCTCTGCTTTCGGGGTCCACTATCGGACGCTTGGGAACGTCATCTACTTGATGTCAAGTCTAAATACACCACAGGCAATCTTTTCGTTGCTAGAAAATCGTCTTTCAGAGATCCTTCAACGATGTAGTAAAGGTTGACTGGTTATAAGTTATCTGTTGCCCAATTCGAGTATCAATAAAGATACGTGCTCCCCATTGCAAGGCTGGAAATTAAACTACTGAACTAAATCGTGAAGAGCAGATGTTATAGAGATTGCTCTGCATGAAAGATATCAATAGTCAATAGCCAAAGTCAATAATCAATAATAGCCGGATAAGTGCAGGGTTTAAGATCAGTAATAAGAGTTCAACTTCATTCCGACGAGCGTAGCGAGCTACCAACCTCAAATCATTATCATTATCTCAAACAAAATCACATGTTCATTTTCCTTCAACTGCGCTTCACTGACTTAATCACGGCGTTTGACACGATAATCACATCTTGCTTTTCGTCTGTTTCGCTTCTAATAATCCACTTCGGAATTTTTCTCGGCACGTGACCACTGACTAATGCATCAGCCTGGTTGGCAGCTAGCTGGGCGTTCAACTGACCAAAAGCGACGGTTCGGTCACAGCCGAGAAAGCTGGGGAGGTGAGCTGGTGACATCTTGCCCAAGGGATTGTAATCCCAGTTGTAGGTTGTAGTCTTTTATCCCCAATTGTCAAGATAACTGAACCGATATTTGCACAGGGGTGGTGGGGATTCGGGAACTCCCTTAGAGGTAAGCATCCTAATCCATTCTTCTTTTGTCTGAGCATCGTCACTTACCACAGAATTCGTTCACCAGGTGGGGCCTATCAACCCGGTAAGTAAATTCGCTGTATTAGTTCAACAGCATGCTATCGTCGAGTATCTGAGGTACTATTCTATATGAGGAAATGGGTTTGTCTCCACTGGTTCACGTAGCAAACAGAGCGACAAGGGTGTCGCGGTTGCTCGATAGTGAACCATTGATGGCACACCCATTTCCTGCTCCTTGGTTGAGCGAACTGCACGAAAACTATTCAGAAGTTCACAAGATAGTCAAGCGGTATCCCATACACGTCTGTTGTGACTCGTCTCAATAATGAACTTTGGTCATCTAGTTGTCTTTGTCTGGGGAATGTATTGTAAGTTTAGTGTCCTCCGCTCTCCAAACTACCAGCTGTAGGTGATGACATCGAAAAAGTTCGCACGCTCTTGATGTAACGCGTTTCGTCACTCATGTGACTTCAGCTTCCTAGCAACCACCATTGATGCTCCTATACTCAAAACTTTGACATTTCCAGAGGCTGCATAATAAAAGACTATTTCAGATATTCAAGACGAATGGATGAGAATATTAAGAACAAACGGGTGAACTATTCCAAGGACGGAGAAGTTCCTTTGAGGTGGGTATCCTCATACAGCCTCTTTTGCCATTTTAATATTTAGTTGCTCGCGTCAGAGGCACACAAACAGACTCTTCCAGTCGCGAACCTCCCTCTACTCGGCGGCGCAGTAGTGTACCGAGACCGAGTTACCGCCAATTGTCGTCCATTGATGAGCATGCCCAGTTTTGGTCGACCTATGACAGTATTTCTGGAAGCTTCGATAACGAACTGTTGGAAGGATGGAATAAATCGCTGGATGTACTCCTGATATTTGTAAGTCTCAGCTCTTGTGGCTGATACTCTGCGGGGCTGACGAAGTTTTCAGGCTGGTTTATTCTCCGCAATCAACACGGCTTTCATCATTGAGTCCTATAAAGGTCTTTCCGCAGATCCCGCACAAACTACCAACGAACTCCTTCGTCTCCTTATTACACATCGCGACGATCGCGAAATATCCACAGATAGCCTTTATCCCGTTTCGCCTTCACCATCTGCAGTTCCCGTCAACTCCCTATTTTTCTCAAGTCTATCACTCAACTTAACCGCTGCATTCGGAGCCGTCACCGCAAAGCAGTGGCTTACGGATTATGCCACCGTTGGTACCTTGAGTGCGTTGCACGATAAAGGTCCGAGGAGACAGGAGAAGTTCAATAAGCTCCAAGACTGGCAGCTTCGGCTAATAATCGAACTTTTGCCCATGCTACTCCAGATCTCGGTGTTCCTATTCTTTGCTGGGGTCTTCTGCTTTCTTCAGCCCTTAAACGGGGCAGTTGCAACTCTGCAACTTGTCCTTTCGTGCGTGGTCTTTGGAGCATACCTCATCTCCGTGGTCATCGGTATTCTCTTCCCTTCATCACCGTTTCAGTCACCACTATCCAAGGGCATTCGCCGACTCGGTCGAACGATATGCAGGCCCCTTCCTCTCATTGTGCTTTATATTCCAGTACATGTATTGGTGATGACCGCCTTCTTTCCAATGACTCTCGCACTCTACCTACTTGACGAGTTCGGATTCTCAACCGCAAACGCCCTGTATCTCAAGGGCGAGGCGTTCATGGAGAAGCTGAGACTCAAGGCTCTAGGCATCTCCGGAAATCAATGGGAAACGAGGGAGATTGCCGAAGTTGATTCCGTGGTTTGGCTTCTTGAGCAAGCTAAACACCCAGATGTCGTGCTCATAGCATTGAACACAGCCACTATGCTACCTCCTCATATCCTGCTCTCCAGAATCAGAATACGACAAGGGCTGCTGGCTCGTATTCTGGACTTTCATGAAAAGCAGCTCCTGGAGACTGCGCAGGATGAGAAGGAGTGGTTCGCCATGTGGCCCACCAGTGCCATCATATCTGGCATGGCATTACTTCACGTTGTTAAAATGCAACCACCAGATGACTACTTCTCAATTATCCGTGACCTTCCGCGTTTCGTAATTCGCTTGGCGGCTTCGTCAAATTTCGGCCTTATCCCACATAACCTACTCCGAAACCAGGCCGCAATCTCAGCAGCACGCCTCTCTATTAATCTTTTGCGTGAGGCACACGACCCTCAAAGCCTCGATAATCTCAGCTATCTCCTACTTCAGCCTATCCAGTTACCATTACCGGAGCTACACCCTCCCATAGTCAAATCTGATCGTGGTGGAGACCGGCTTGGCCCTTCAAGATCTGTCTTACCCCTCTCCCTTTTCCTCGATGCTTTCATATACCTCATACATTATAAGCATGACTTCACACCAGATCTAATGGTGACTGAAACCGATATCAAGGCAGCACTGCACGTGCTGGGCGCCATACTTAAAGGTCGCCCGTCCCAGGATATTGTTGGCCACATTTCCCTAGCATTATTAGCAATCCATTGGAGAAGCATATTCTCCCCCTCATCTTCGACATGGATTCAGACCCCCAAGGACACAAACCAAATGATCTACCAGTCCTTTATCGCGGGTCATAGTATTATAGACAAAGGGTGAGCTCACTTCTTGGTAACTGAGGGCTACTACCAATATCAACATCTATCTATAGTGCAATGGTTTTGGAACACACTTCTCATGCTATCTCAGTCATGAACATGGAGGAATCAGATGACGTATCAAAGATGTGTCAAAATCTCCTTAGACTAACCGAGGAACGGTTTGTCCAATGGCTTGTGGACCATCTTCCTCCAGCCAACTTTGCGCAAGGTCTTTTTAGACTCACGAGGGCGGCTGTAGGCGAGGTGGACACGCTCTCCCGAGTGGCTCGGTTGCTGGCACTTTTGGGCATCGATGATTGGATATCGCATGTTCACCATGGAAATGTGAACGGCTTTACCATTCTGCTCGACGCTGTCTTCCTTCAGGATCAATCAAGGCTTGGTGAACAAACGTTGAAGGCTGTCGCTCGTTTGCTCCAATTGGTCTCCCAACTTCCCGATGAGCAGTTCCTACAGATTTATTCTGTTGATGGACTCGAGCGGCATCAACCACGCATTGTAGAGCTAATGACCTCGGCCGGTGAATTCAATGGATTGTTTGTTCGGAAGGTATTATCCCTGGTCAGCTCAAGACGAAACCGTTGCACTCTCTTCAAACTCCAGATAGAACTCGTCATCCAGTTTCTAAACCTGATCCAGTACAAGCCCTATGAAATAGGATTCCGAGCGAACGGTTATGGTACAGTCCAAGATTTTTTCAACTGTGTCTTGGAAGATTGTATCACCGGTTATTGGCCGTCATACTTCACCGCAGCGGGGATTGTGGAGAGTCGTAGAGGTCCAAACGGAGAACAAATCACCGCCGATTTCACCTTCATCGACTCCACCCGTTTCTTGCGGGTAATGAACGAAGCACGGGAACGAGGAGATGTCCATCTTTATCGAGTTTGGATTGGTGAGGCTATCCTGATACTGTGGCAGGCAGTCTCACGGGAGCAGTCCACCGGTGCGTTTCCTCCTGACTGGATCGATGACGTCTTTTTCCAAGATCAAGGTGTCATTGCGATATTGAATTACTACATAAACGTGATAGAGCAACAATACGGAGGGGTGGATCATAATTTATGTAAGCAATTTCTCGCCAAGGCTTTGACTACCGAGTCGACACGATCAACAAAAGACTCCAACCTGCTGAAGTGGCTCCTCGACTCTTACACTAATGCGGAGAAGGAGAATGTGAAATATGGCTGGGAAGATAGGTGGCTAGAATTGTGTAGTTTACGCCGTAGAAAGATTGAATTAATACTTGATTTGTAAGGCCTGTCAACCCAAGGACCTTACATTGATCTACGTTTGTTCGCGAATCCTCCCTCGTTCTTTCAAACGTCGTTGTAGTTTTAGGTAGTTTATTTACATCTATGTTCTTTGTCTGATTATCTGCGTACAAGCGTTTGGGTGTAGATGGTCCAGGGGGGCACTGTCAGAATCGAAGATATTTCGAGTATTGACGCGCTCCTGGGCATCTAACTCCCGGGAGTTGGGTGTGCTAACCAAAATAGCTGCCCAAATTTCCGAGGAGCTAGGTACGTGGGTCGTGGGTGGATGGTGGGACTAATGGTGGGACTCGAAGAAAGAGAGAGGGCTGTGTCGCTGGTAGTCACGGGACGTCAACGTATACGACGATCGTGATGATCGCGTTCGGATTGAAAAAGAGTTGATGTTCTCACGGTTCGTCTGTCTACGAGGTAGCGCACTACTCAAGCACTAGTCGCCTTCCCTTTTAGTGCTTTTATCTTGTGCTTATTACTTGTCCACGCCTTGCACCACATTCGTGAGCAACAGGAGTGTCCGACGTTAGGGTATAACCGTGACCGGCCCCATAAGAACATAGGTTATTACAGGGTCCCAATTAACAAGCTCAAAGGAAAATCCAGATTTGCACAAAACGCGTGTCCATGTGTGGTTATTCCAGAAACCTAGTTGACTGCTGAAGACTCAGTAGTGAGCCAATTGCACAAGTATAGCTTCGTGAATCCATTCCAGCAGGAATCTAGGGAATCAATTACAACTACCAGGTGCCAGACTTGAACTTCTTCAGAATGTGATCATATCCTGATATTCATCGTCATCGTCATATTCAATTTCAGGTGCAAGATTCTCCTTCTGACTCTTGTAGTTGATGGTGAAAACGGGTGAAACCATTATATCCCAGTGGGCGGAATTATCCCGATTACCCGTCGGTTTCAACACTGAGACGACCTAATGATGGACCATTAATATTTACCATGGTAAGAAAAATTTTAGGTACACACCAATTTATAATCACCGCTTGGGATTTCCTTTGCTTCTAGGTTGGACGACTTGGTCGCCCATATATTGGGTTCAACTGTAAAAAAGTCTCCCATTGAACGGGGTATCCATTTGTTGGTCACAGGAACTCGACCAACGTAGTTGTCACTGCCGTAATTGGGCTGACTCTTCCATTGAGCCCATTTGGGCTTGACCAGCTGTGCATTACATCAGAGGGGAAAAGATTGATGAAGCTAGGTACAAGCACTCACATGGACCTTAATCTCTGGGGAGCCCAAAACTAACCACAGGTGAACAGCAGGACGATCTGTTCGTTCCATAGAGAAACTGTCGTTCTCCTTGATATCTTGATTCGTCCGGAGGTTTATAAACCGACTATCTTTACCCAGCGTCGAAATTTCATCAATGTTCCAAAGAATGCCTTCAAAGCAGATCAGTCTCTGTATTCCAAAAGAGAGAATTGAATTCCTTACCAAGATACGGGATTGCGAGAGCGTCATCCTTTTGTTGATTCTGTATCACGTGCACCCTGCCAGAGTAGATGGGAGCAAGGTGATCAATACCTCCTGCACGGGGAAGCTTAAAACGCAGCTCCAGTGTGATTGACTCCTGTGGTCCAAGGACGAATTGACTCGGTTGAATCTTGAGATCAGCTGCGATAGCGGGTGTGGACTCCGGAGGAGACATTTGCAATCGTTTTTGTTTCCCATAATCCGGCACATGTTTGATATCATACTTGACTCGGGCTGCTCCATTGTTTCGGATCGTCACTTTGTGCAATTGCACCTTGTCCCCTGCCAGTGGGGTGAAGGAAGCAGGAGTACCGAGCTCAATTTTGCCAGGAGAAATTGACGTTTGACCATTCACTACTTGCCAGGCGTCAATGTATCCGCCACCAGCTTGAGCAACAGGTGCATAGCGTGAACTGAAATGGAAATGCGTTTGCCTGATGTCCCTCTTAAGCAGCGAAAAAAAGAAATAACGTACGAATCCACCTTTTGGCCATCAAACCATGATATAGGCCTTCCCGAAGTAATGATGCGATTGTTCAACCGAATCACATCATCTCCACTCCTCAGCTTCCCGTGCTGGCTGATATAAAGAGCAGCCACTCCCGCAATGAACGGAGCAGCCATGGAAGTCCCGGAGAGTGTCGTGTATGATCCCTTTGAGACAGGGTAGGTACTGAGGATATCAGCCCCGGGAGCCACTATCTCTGGCTTAATTCTGAAGTCGTTTGAGGGACCCTGGTACGAGATAGGAGACAAGGTAAACTTGAATTCTGTAATACGAAATTGGATGCTAGCTCACCCAGCTGGATTTCATGTACATGAGTCCACCGTTTTTGCTATTTGCTGTACTTGGGCCGGTGTATTTGCCTTGAAATAAGTGAATCTGAAGCTCCTTTTTCTCATTCAATCTGCCCATGAGCCGTTCTCCAACGTCAGCAATCGTCATTGCACCTAATATTAAGCATGTCAGCCACTTTACTGAATGTCAAGTCAAATTAATGGGATTACAGGGAATAGGGAACTTATCAACTTCTGCCCTGCGTGGTAGTGTGTATGGCTTGTCATTATTATAGAACAAGGCGCCCTTTGCACCTCTGGCCATTATATTGGTTAATTGTTGTGATACACCGCAAGTACCGATGCGCAAAAGTACCACATAATTTGAGAGATCGAGCTGATTATCGAGTGGGGAACATGCATGGAAGTCGCCATGCGGATTCGGGGAGACCGTGAACAACCTGGTGGGTGGCAATGTCCATACTCTATATCGCATGTTGTTTATCGGCTGGTTCGATGTTTAATTACTCTAGTCTCTGAGCATGGACTTGAAGACGGAAACGACGTACAATTATAGTCCTTGTTTCCTTTCCATCTGCGACCACAGCTCCCCAGGTAAAATAGTTATCGGCAGCAGAAGCCCCAACGCTAATCACGTGCTATGCAGAAGCTCAGAAACTATGGTTTCTGTGTTTTATGAAACGCTAGCCTTACCTCTGCAGCCGCAACATCATCGATGCTAAAGAGGCCATTTTCCCCGCTATTTCCAAGGCTGACGGATACAAAAACGCCTTTGCTCGCAATTCTTGAGAGAGCTACAGCCACAGCATTGTTCCCCCAGCCATTCACACTACCAATAGTGAGACAGATAACGTCGGCTCTATCGTCATATGCTTGGTTCGCAGCAAGGATAATGCTGTCATCACTTATATCGTCATCCACATTTCGACCTCCTACCCTATAGAGTCTAAGGGTAGCCTCGTAAGCGACACCAAGAAGGCCGATATGTTCATCATGTGCGGCGATTATCCCTGCAACCTAGTGAGGGAAGCACCCAAATCAATGAACTTGTTATGCAAAGAGTCAGAGATAGCACACACATGGGTTCCATGTCCACCCGGATCTAGTTCTTGCCGTAAGAAGTGGTCTGGCTTGTGCATTTTCGGATCAAATATGTTTCGCACATACTCTACTTTATGTCCTATACCCACTTGACCACCGAGAGCAGGATGCGTCTACCGCGAATAGCTCAAGTACATTCAAGACACAGTATCAATCCACTCACATAATCGAGACCAGTGTCTATAATGGCTACTTTGACGCCTTTTCCTGTAATGCCCGCATCATGAAGTTTCCTGACACCAGTTTTGTCAAATGAGGCCGTTCGCTTTCGCAAGGAATCATTATTGAGACCGATCCTTCGGACCACACCTCGCTCTTTTGAATTGGCGCTCACAGGCCAGATACCTTCTATGTCTCGGAGACCTAAAATATCTTCAGATTTGACCGGTGCTAGGAACCTCAATGATGTTGCGGTAAACACGGTGGAAGACATATTAAATCTGGATACAGTGTTGATTCGTTGTCGTTCGAGTTCCATATAAAACTCATTGAATTGCTAAAAGGTCGTCAGTCTATTGGCCTACATCGCAGTCCATCGAAATGACTCACTGCAGAATCGTCCTTCTGATTGCCATTCTCTGTGAATTGTATGATATAATTACCAGAGACCGTACCGCCATCATGCGTGGTAGTTTGCTTGCCATTGAGTTTGCTGCACTGAAGAAGAAATACAAAGGAATAAAAAAGGAGGGCACCATTAAAAATGGGAATTCTCGAGAAAGAACGTGTCATCCAAAGTGAAATAAAGATTTAAGTAGAGGAAGAATGTTGCGAAGGAGATGAGTATGTCAAGGCTCTACCAAAAGGCTTAAATGGAAGGATTGAAACACATAACGTACTTCTTTACGGCCAAGTCATCTTGACAAAAGAACAAACGTTAGCTCGTTTCATGACACTATTATGAGCGAAGTAAGCGAAGTGTATGTCTCGTCTCCGCGCGCAAGGTGTTTCATGAAACCACACCTGCTTACTAAACTAAACAGCCGTCACATTATCGTGATCGTGACGTAGCTGTTGCTTGTGATGGGCTTTACATAGTCCATTTGAGATATGTTGTACTGAGGCAGTGATCTCGAAAGTAAATTGTGTTAGCGCATCCTCGACAACGTGGCTTGAAAAGATGGGAAGAATATGATGACGTCATCTGCGGACTTCCAAACGACGATCGATCTCTCCCCCGATTTTGTTCCGCCTTTACCTCAGGCCCCAAACGCCACAAACCTGTCACGTTAAGATGTCGACTAAAGTCGTGTTGGACCGCCACTTTATATGCTCCTTAGAACGACCTTTTCTCGTTCACTACTGCGAATAATGCCAACTAAACGCAATATCGCCCAAGTTGCAATTGTTAGACCAGCCTCAGACACAACAGCATCTTCACCTAAAAAAAGAGTCCGTCGCGCAAGAGAAGAGATAGCTACTACCATTTCAGGTAATAATGGACAAGAAGAAGTAAAGTATGTTAGAAGATCCACGCGCACTCGGGTGTCAACTACCACGTCGTCAACAGTCGAAATTCCAAATGTCAAGCTCGAAAATGACGAGGAACTAGAAGAAGATGAAGAAGATGGGGAGCCTACTATTGTTCGCAAAGCATCGAAACGAAGGCGAGGAAAGAAAGCTGCGGATGATGATAGCTTCGGAGAGCACGAAGATGAGGCTGAGAGTCCAAAGAAAACAAAGAGGGCTCGAAAGAAGAAAACGCCTGAACCTGTAGTATATGACATCTCCCCTGTGGAACGGCTGGAGACTAGCTTCAAAGGCAGACTCGGATATGTATGTCATCCAACTGGGCAGTGCATCAGGTTCTGATTATATCACTCAGGCTTGTCTGAATACTATTCTACGATCTCTCAAGCCCGATTCAGTTTTTTGCAGTCGGTATGCTATCCTATATGCTTATGCTTTAGTATTATTCCTAACGTCTATTCCATTTCGACAGGACTTGCCGCATCTCTACTATTCAAGAAAAAGGAATGGACTACGTGAAAGAACTGGGCCTTCAAAATATCCGAGACCTATCCAAAATGATAGAAGTACGTGGTTCCTGTCGTTTTACTTCTGGCAGTACTAGTTAATTAATGCTATGCTCTCGTAGTGGAATGAAGCTAACAAGTATGTTCTCTCCTCCTTCATTTAACTCAGTCTAAATCCAGCTTGCTTCAGCATTCGGTTTATGAGAATCTCATCAGAAGTGTTTCCATTTGCTTCGCATGGAAAATACGGCTACACTCTTGAATATGCAGATAAAGACTTGAAGGTACAATATTTTTAATCTAACTCATCCTTCGACCCCCCTAAGCACAAATATTGACGTATCAGGCAACTGGGGATCTGGCCAAAAGATACCAGCATAGGCTAACATTGCATCCTGGTCAGGTGGGTAGACGAAGAGTGCACTTTCTCGGCGTTTCTCATAGACCATCGTCAGTTTACGCAAATCGGATCTCCAAAAGATGAAGTCGTAACAGCTTCTGTTCGGGAACTCAACTGTATGTAATTTGGCGTGGCTTCCCTGTGTCGTATGTTCGAGACTAACTTTTGCAATTGGTAGACCACTGCGAGATGCTTGATCGCATGGGTCTCGATCAAGACTCAGTTATGATAATACACATGGGCGTACGTCATTATACGTCGGTCACGTCATTCCGTTCCTCATAATAGGTTATTAGGGCGTTTATGGCGACAAGGCTTCAACACTAGAGCGGTTCAAGAAGAATTACACCGAACTCCTAAGCGAATCCGTCAAGAAGCGGTTGGTCCTGGAGAATGACGAGGTAAACTATCACTCGAGCTTACACCATCTATGCTTACTCAGTTTTTTTCTCTTTATTCATAGCTGTGTTACAATCTTGACGATATTATGCCGGTATGCAAAGAGCTCGACATTCCGATTGTTGTTGATTATCATCATGACTGGATTTACGTGAGTCGCTTGTGCTAAGATTTTGAAATGGCAAGACTGACCAACCATGGGATTCGATCCATCCAGCCGTCTCAACGGCCAGTTTCAGAGCTTATCCCGATCATTAACGAAACTTGGATCAAGAAAGGTATCCGAATAAAACAGCATCTCTCAGAACCACGCCCCGGTGCAACAACACCGATGGAAAAGCGAGCTCATGCGGACCGATGCTCTAGGCTTCCTGATTGTTTACCCGACGACGTTGACTTGATGATCGAGGTGTGTCTCATATCTATTATGAATGCAGAGGCACCAGGTAACACCGATGCGCAAATCCATAGGCTAAGGATAAAGAGCAGGCTGTGTTTGAACTGTATCGAATCTATGGTTTGAAGGACGTCATTTGGGAAAACTTGCGACCTCCGAAAAAGCATCAAACACTGGCCACCGCTGGAAGAAAATCCGCCAAAGGGTAGGTGGCTAATTGTTTTGCGTAATAATCTTACTAATGATGCAATGAAGGGCGAAGAAGAAGAAAGACGTCGAAGAAGAATTGTTGGCCGAGGAAGGAATTGCCTGTGATCCTGAGGACATACCTGAAACCATGGAGAGTAAGGTGGAGACGGATGAGGATTGAATACATGTCACAGGGTGAAGATATCAGGGTATCAAACTCAAAGGTGATGCGTAGCTTATCGAATTGACGTGAATTGGTGCTACTGGATATATGAATTCGACCAATGATTCGGATCATAGAACATGTGACACTTGGAAACGTATCTACGTACATTAGGCATCTTTTAGCAGGGTGCGCGTTTATCATCGGCCAGAAATCGAGAATGTAAACGCAGGCTCTTGAGTCCTAAACGCTTCAAAAGCCCCAACATGGAAAATCTTCCAAGTATTGGGTGTAATCAAAAATTTATACAACCTGTCTTCTTTACTCCCTAAATTATATCGGGACGAGGAATTATTTGTCCGCAGTGATCGTATACACCGCACGGGATTCATTATGAATCCAAGGTCTTTTCACATTTGGGCTCGTCGGTGAACATTCATAAGAGAAACCATAGTATTCGGATCTCTTCTCCTTCTCTCCCCTTTCCTCCAGTTGTGACTGTAGCAGTTGAAAGGTGTGAGTAAACTTAAAAAGCTAGTGAACCGATGCGCTCCTACCTGATACTGCGTCTGCACCTCTGACAACTGCGTTGAGAGGCCACAAGTTCCTCTTTCAGAAGATAGCTTCCTCCAAAAGTGGAACAGAATCACAGTGGTGATTCTTCTACCGAAGGGTCAGTTTCGTCACTACGTCAAGGAGATCGACGCGCCTTGAATTCCTTTAGAGCAATCTATAAATAACCACTCTCCGACTGTCTTGTGGTATCTGTAGGAATACTAGAGTGCAACTTGATGTGCGACATGATACTTCGATATATATTCTTGTAAGGGAGGAAGATGGCAACAACGAAAGAATTGTGAACGACAACCACCTACCAACCCTCCATTTCAAAAGTAACAAAGCCTCTTATCACGACTTACTCCGATGTTCGGTATTTTCAGAAATCGGATTGAATAGTGAATACCCCTTGAGTTGAGTTAATAATATTTGAACCCAATCCAGTACCTGGTGCGCTTCCTCAACATCCCGAAAACTCCAAAAGATGATACGAACATCCACGTTAGGCAACTTCAAAGCAGTAAGGCGACTGTTGAGCACGGAGTCAATAATTGAAGATAGGCGGAAGGAATGAAGGATGTAAAGATGTCATGGAGGATAGACATTGCAACGGTTGACCTTCTTTCCAAGCCAGAGTTCTGTGGGATATATTTTCGACATCGGAAGGCTTTATCGGAGCGAAAATTGATCGGAATCGACGCGTTTTTGTCGTGGAGGTTGGTGGGTCTGGGTAGAAAATGGTGAGTGAGACGCAGCGCATGAGAATGTTACTATGCAGAGTCACCAGCTCACTATTGATTGTCGCAGAACCTGACCGAGCGTCGCACATCTTCCAGGGAAGAAGAACAAACAGCGGCTGCCATAGTCGAGATCAGCCCCATTGTTGATAGCTCTATTACGGTGCTGAACCAACATCAGACGGACACTCCGGTCGATTCGAACGCGACATGTTGTAACCGACATTCATCTCCATTCATTCCACAAAGTCGCGTTGGTTCAAGCACAGATCACTCTATCATCTATCGCATCCAACTTGTCATAATGGAATCAATCAGGGAAACTGGCACCTGGCATTATTCGACATCCAGAACACTCAGAGCGAGCTTAGTCTGCCAAGCAGAAGACGTCGTCACGACGCGATGAACGCACAGGGTCAGTCGGAGCCGAAAGGAAAAATTTCACACTGTTCGATTGAGCAAATGTCCCTGATCTTAATTTCAGACCTTGGAAGTGATCCCTCAACAACCTCAATTAATGAAGTTTAAGTCTTTTACGTCAATAAATGCCTCTCAGACTCAAAGGCTGAAGAAGGCTACTTATCAATATATTCCAAACACAACGGCATCTAGCTGTCTATCCACCCCAACCTTTTCCCGAGTCATTGGCCTAATGGTTCCGCCTATGGCAGGCAATCTCGGCCAGGACTAAGCTCAGAGCTTAGAAAGCTGGAGCTGTCATCCTTACAGCTCGGCTGCGCAGCCATCCGACATTGTCGGTCAGCCCGCAGAAGTTTCATCTTGCGATTGGCTAAGGAATTGCTTCAATCCGTTGAATGACATCGTAAATCACTCAAGTAGGCCACCGAGACAATAAGCAACCCTTCCAGGTGTATCGGCGGAGGCTACCGCGCCAATCAGAAAACGCTCGACTTGGTGGAGCTTCCCTGAAGGTTTCCTTCATTGAACCTTCAAGAGCGGTGACCAGTGAGCAACTATAGAAACCTAAATAAATCTTTTCCACGGGATGGTATGTGCTTTCTATTCAACCCAAGTTCCGTCGTAACTGTAATTCGGGGGCAAGCAATGGGAATCCCCAATTAATTCGGCGAACGTACGTGACTAGTCCAATTCATGTGCCTGATTAGTATTGCCGGCTCAATAGATTCTACTTCCGTCATTGAATTCTTCTATGTGCGCAATATCATCTGCAAAGATTGGATTGGAACCATTGAAGATTTTTTAAGGAAATGGCGTACGCTCAGCACCAACTAAAAAGGTCAGGTCATGTGAG